>JASCZW010004746.1:0-51652 GCA_034211315.2 Aedes japonicus
CGCTTTACAGGGTGAGTAGTAACAACACAGTCTGCTTTTGAAACATTTTAGACCGTGTATTTACTATTTTAAATAAATTGAAATCATTCGGAATAAACAAAAAAAAAACATTTTTTGCACCATCAAACGCTACAAAGAAACCGACTCTCGGAAAATACCTCCCAGACCTGGCCGTAATTCCAATGTCAGGTTTTTAAAAGCCTTCAAATGATTGAGAGAGCCAATTTGGCCTGCCATCTGGCCGAAAGCTGCCCTGGCAATGTCGCAGTCGAAGATCAGAAGAACTTTGAAAGACGACCTTAGACTGAAAACATTCAAAAAACACGGGTCCAAGAAAAAATCAAATCCACAACGATGAAGTGGATCTTAGAATTCTGCAATATTTGGTAGGTTTGTTCCTTTTGGAAAAATATATGACTCGAATTTTTCATTTCGTCATTAGGGTGTTCAATTTTTAACATAGGGGGCGACCCGGGCATAGTGATTAACATCCATACATCTAACGCCAAAGTCACGAGTTCGAATCTCACCCCCGGACAAGTTACAAAAATACCCGAAAGGTATTCGAGTAACTACGACGGGAGATGAACCAGCCCAGGGCTGAAAAGCTCAATAGTAAAGGAAAAACACTAATTTAAACATGCCCGACGCTAAATTTAAACTACTTCTATTCACCCCCTGCACAATCTGCCATGCCATCAATACTTTCTCTTCACATCTTTGGTTCTAGCAGAGATTTCTGCTATGAAATGGTATGAAGGATATTTCCAATTTTCAAACATCATAATTGAGTACGTGCTTCATGCAACAACAAAAAATTTAATTTAAATATAATGAGTTATTGTGTTAAGAAGTAGTATGAATATAAAAAAAAATCTTATTATTTAAATCAAGTTTAGAAATGCCCAGGAAAATCGTTCTACTAAAACGCTTAAAATTTGTTTTTATAATACTGTTTTTTTTTAAGACAAGGTGAGAATTTTCAAGTATATGTCAATTGAGAAAATTCAGACGATTTTACGTAAACTAATATTCATGATTGTAATGATTAATTCCAATCTGTCATTTTCTTTACCCTTTTTTTACAAACGAAGGGTATACAGATTGCTTGAAAAATCTACTTTAGGTCCAAAGCCTGGAGTACCGAGTGATAAATACCATTCGACTCAGCTAGTCTAGATTGAATTTTTAATTGATTGATTTTTATTATCAATTTCTCGAAAATAAACAACAACAAAACTTTATTTGCATGCTTTCTAGACGCAGCAAACATGGAGAAATAAATTTACCTTATAAAATGACAACAATAACTGAAATCTATCACTTTGAAAATAGTAAATGGCAGTGCATCTTTCCAAGAAGTCAAGATGCAGGATCTTATCTCGGGATCTCAGGCATTGCATCAACAGTCCGTTTTCTAAGCAATCTACATTTTTCCATTCGTGTCACTGTAGAACGCAAGTGATGCACAACTTTTCAGAATTCCGCATATTCCGAATGATCCGGAAGACCAAGCAGTAACCAGACAAAATCACAAATCGGTTACTACAGTGAATTCGTTCTCACATTACATGTACATTTATTTGAAAATTAACACTTAAATGAGGAAGGGGTTCCTGGGAGTTCTAGGAATAAGATCCCGGATGTGGTCATTATGGTCCTGGAAACTTGATATCATAACAATTGCACTTAGTTTTGAGTTCTCATGATGGGTTTTGATCCAAATCTGAATCTGGCCACTTATCAACCAAATCATCAATAGCCCCACAGCTTGAGTAGCCGGAACAACAACCCGGATAAGGCCAATGTAGTTCTGAGCTTTTATTATCATGACCATCGGACTTATTTTTGAAATGTCATGTAATTTGAGGTGCCGAATTATGGGTTTTGATGTTAGGCCCAAATTGGCCGCAATCCTGAGAAAATTTCCGGAACCAGTGAACAAACTCCAATAATTTTAAAGCAAAGTAAAGGACTGCAGTATTTTTCGTTTGGCGGTTGATTCATTAAAATCAGTTCAGTAGTTGCTTGGAAAACTGAGTAAGAAGTTTCGTAACACACACGGAAACAAATCATTTTCTGTTTTCATGTATAAAAAATCACAAAACGAACTCTAATCTTATTTTATAAATTCATGACTCTTATTCATGATTTCATTACTGAAATGACAGATGTGAGTTATGAACTTGGGAAGTATGGTTTTACCTCTTATCTAAAAATTGGGTACTCAAGTAACATTGCAAAAACCATCGAGTTTTATTAAGTTTTATGAAAGCCACTAGAAATCAATTTGGTTTTATTATGGCAGCAAGAGCAAATAGATTTCAAGTTTTTGTCAGATTTATAAGAACCTACACAGTTTATTTACAACCACCTTAAAACCTTGACTTCTTAAATTTCTTTTACTAATATCAAAGGTTTTATTTTGACTTTATAAACTCATAAAATGCTGTTTTAAAATGCCGTTTTAGGACTCACTTTTAATATTTTATTATGGTCAGTTGATAAAGCATTTTGAAACCATTTTGCCTCCAGTAAATTCATTAAACGTCTAATTTGCATTGATGAAAGCTACCAAATGGCCAGATTGTTTTATAGTAGCCATTGCTGAGATAAATTGACTTTTTGGAAAAACTGTGATTTTTTCCAATCGCCATATTGAAGTATATAAATTAATTGAAATGTGGAAAAATAAATACACCAAATTATATATATAATAAATTTGAACTGTAGATCAGAGACCAACTTCGGTATTCTTTTGTTAACCTTATTGAATTCTATCAACTTTCAGGAGTTTCATGATTAACTTATTAAATAGATTGCTTTCAATTTTGTTTTTGCTGCTGTAAAATCGCATAATTTCAGAGGCGCATTAATTTTCGGCTCTTAGCGTGGCCAATATAACCATAAACGTAAATGCGCATATGGTTTGGAGCATAATACGCTATGGAAAACTCAATTTGTTATGGATATGGATATGAGTGAATCAGAAGAGCAGAGAATCGCATAAAACAAAGCAGAACAACAAAAACCAACCACGATATCGTCGTGAAGTTTGATAGTAGTAGCCATTTGGCCCTATGCTGGTTTTGATGGTAGCCAATAGGTTTTATGATGTTTCTCAAGTAGTCATAACATCCTTCACTAGAACATTTTCCAAATCTTTATGGTTTAAGAGAGGTTTTATTAATTTGTTTTCACAACATGATGTATTCATGAGCTGCTTTTCTCGTTTAGAAGAACACGTTATTTCCCGTGCATACACTTACTTGAAAAAAATACCACAAATTAATTGACTGAACCAATATCAGAAAGCTTTTTTTAAGGTGGCGTCCAGTATTATCATATGACAAGTTCTATTCGTATTCTGTATCATAGAATTACGGGAAATTGTATTGCTCATCATATTCTTCCGCTAAGCCGGTCGTATAACTGAGTGAACTTTACAAACTGAACTAAAGGATGTTCAAGACTACACAAACATCTAATTGTTTAGGAAACAATTCAGCTTGTAATCCAGAGTTAGTTTCAAGAATGTTTCGAAACAAATTCGAAACAACCTAGAACAGATTCTTCATTCCACCAATGGATAAAAGTCCTTGAAATTTTCCCTTCCATCGACCTTAACAATCTTCACTTGACTGACGGCCTTCAGATGCCCCATTAACGTCACCGTACCAACCTGTTATCGGATTCGCTCTCCATCTCCTTAATAACAGTAATCACAGCTAATCCTTCCAAATAACCACCTTTGCTAACTAAGTATTTTGTTTGTTCTAGGTAAGACGGCAATGAAAGCTTAATTTTCGCACCTTCCGCTTCTCTTGATCCCGAGCGTGATTTTCTACCCCATCCGATGAACTGACCGTTCGTCGTGTTGCTCCAGCGCCTATGCCAAACCCAGTGATGCTGCTCTTTATGTTGCTGCGTACCGAGCGGATATTACCTCTGCTAACCAAGTACATAATAGGGTAGCTCTCGCAAATGATAATCACTGTAATCTTCCATTGCTGCGGATTAAATATCTGCGCTAATACTCTCGGCGGTGAAGAGTGAACAGACGAACGAGAGAACGTGTGACTCCCGTCGGAAGAAACATCGAATAAGACAAATTTAACAACAACATTGGCAGCATAAATTTAGAGAGAAAGTGCAAACACACCAAACGAAACATACCGACCCACCTCGCATAAGCGACCGAACGAACGAACGAACGAACGAACGAACGACGGAGAACTGATCAAGAAAGAGAGCGAGAGAGAGTGCGTGAAACTTTAACGAAACGGCACTAAAGGTGGCCAAAGCAAACTCACGCTACAGCGGCGGCGGCGGCGGCACCACCACCGTCGGAAGCACCGGCGGTATGACGTTTCGTTGTGTTCCTTCGTACGATGCCAGCGCTCAATGGGTAAGTGTGAAGCTTTTTTGAATTAGATCTGTACATGCGGCGAGATACGGCTGGCGGACGGACTGGAACACGAGATGATCCATGGGAGGTGGATGGAGAAAAAGTTCCGCCGTCCGCTTGCTCGGGCTGTTTGAGCTGAAAATCGGAAGATGTCTCTGTTGGTGGGTGGAAGGGAAGCGTGGTTCGTATCGGAAGGAGCTGTAGCATGGTGTGCTTTGATTAATGATGCGTTGAAATCAAACATGTGTTGATGTACATTTATGACATGATGACATTTATGAAAATTATAGAAAACATAGTTTATTAATGCTGGGACTTAAAGAATAAGTTATAATTGATAATTAAGCACATTTATTTAAGGCAAATGCTACGAATGCACTCAATTGAAATCAGAGGAACACTTAATTGAGGGTGAATGTATCAACTCTGCAGGAAGGTAATAAATCCAATGCAAAACAATCTATTTTCTGGTTGGTATACCAATTGACGAAAATCAATAATACAATTCACATAATATTAATTGACCTCTTTTATTGGAATTCTTTTCTTAGCTTAGCTTGACTGATTACACGTTTCAATTATTGCAATCCCGTGATTGTTTAGAATCAGTGAAATTGCAATTGGGAAGAAAAGTTAGAATGACCTTTGCTGTTTAGGGACCGTGTTTACCTCTGCATCCCCACAGGAAGGAGGTTTTTCTATGTTAGTAGGGTAGGGTTTAAAGGAAAGGATTGATAAGAGATCATATAATACAGTTTATTTGATTCAGGGGGCAAAAAGGATAACAATAACCTGTTTCGCTCCACGTTTTTGAGAGAACTTACCCCCTCTCAATTGTCTGAAAATCCTTTGCGGGGTGCAACTGGTTGGTGTTCTTCTTCTTCTTCCAAAGTATCTAGATGGTGCCTATTCAAACCCGCAATTCTTGCTCCATATGGCATTGCACGTGAAAGGAAATAGCATCATATCTCGAACTTAGTGGCTTTTTCTATCTTTGTGCACAAAACAAACACAGAAGCAAAGCTCAGGCACGTCACTAATCAATGCAGCTTTGTTTATGCGAATTCCTCCCGGGATACATACACACACATACATCCCGTTGAAAAATCTTCAGCTCAGCATTCTGCTATCCCAAGTAACATTGCCAAAGTCATCTCGCTTAACTAAGTTTTATTAAAGTTTTACGAAAGTAACTAGAAATCAATTTGGTTTTATTATGCTACCAAGAGGTGGCAATAGGTTTCATACTTCAGTCAGGTTACTAAAAACCTACAGAGCTTGTTGACATCGATATTCAAACCTTGTTTTCTCAAATTTCGTTTACTCCTATCAAAGGTTTTATTACGACTTTATAAACTCGTAAAATGTTGAAATGCCGTTTTAGGACTAAATCATATTATCTTATTATGGTCAGTGAAAAAAACCATTTAAGAACCATTCCGCCTCCAGTAAATGCATACACCGGCTAATTGGAATTGAAGGAAGTCATTTGGTGATAAAATAGTTTTATAGTAGTCATTGCGAAGATAAATTGGCTTTTTAGAAAAATTGTGATTTATTACCAATCGCCATATTGAAATGTAATCAATAATTAAAATGTGGAG
Organism: Aedes japonicus; assembly: GCA_034211315.2. Classification (NCBI taxonomy): domain Eukaryota; kingdom Metazoa; phylum Arthropoda; class Insecta; order Diptera; family Culicidae; genus Aedes; species Aedes japonicus. Next base: position 6,013 of record JASCZW010004746.1, read on the forward strand.
AAATAAATGCACCCAATTTTTAATGTAATGCAAATGAACTGTAGATCGGACAAAAATTTCGGCATTCTTTCAATTTACCCTATCAATTTTCTGGAAAATCATGATTAATTTATCGAATATGTTTGTTTTAATTTTGTTTTTGTTGTTGAAAACTCGCATAATTTCCAAGGCGCATTAAGTTTTGGCTCTTATCGTGCCAATATTCACTTTGAAATTAAATGCGTATATGATTTGGAGCATGATATATCATGCTATATATCGTATATATAAATATATATATATATATATATATATATATATATATATATATATATATATATATATATATATATATATATAGTATATATAGATATATATATATATATATATATATATATATAAATATATATATATATATATATATATATATATATATACGCTATACAAAAAATTCTATTTGTTTTGGATATTTTGCTATCAAACAAAATTTCCCGCAATACTAGGACTTTTTTTTATATTATTCACTGCTAAATGAATCAGAAAAGCAGAGAATCGAACAAAGAAGAACAACAAAAACTAACCACGATATCACAGTGGAGTTTGACAGCTGTGGCCATTTGTCCGTATGCTGATTTGCATGGCAGCCAATAGGTTTTATGATGGTTCTCAAGTGGTCGAAACATCTTTCACTAGAACATTCTCAATATATCTATGGTCTTATTAAGGTTTTATCAACTTGTTTTTACAACCGTATATAGAGTGGGCCACTTTGTACATATTTCGGCTTTAAAGAAGCATAGAGGGGGTGTTGGTAGACAACACAGTTTTGAATGTAGCTTAATCAACACAGTCGGGAGGAGTGCTATACGGCTGGAACAAAACTAAAATTGTTACTCGCCTGACATCCGCCTTCGATCCGGATCATTTTTCGCACGTTTCATTTCCCCGAGAATGGAAAAATTTGATAATTTAACACTACGAGAACTCGGCCACCCCCATATTTTACAAAACGTCAATCAAAACAACCAAAAACACGAAAAATCAGAAGTAAATTTTTAATTTTCACGGGAGGAAAAATATTTGCTCCCTCCTTTATTGAAATTCTTTTTGGCGACAAACTTGAACAGACAAGCGGACGTCACCTCGTATGACCCCCTTGACTTCACTTTAAAAAACAAGGTGTTTATAACATCTCGAATTATCCCTTACAACCATCAATAGCACCACAGCTGGAACTCAATTGAATCATTATCGCACGTATGTCCACCCAGTCGTCTGTACGCCCTCTCTGATCTCCTGCGACATTCCATTAAACGCCGAAAACAAAAACATCGTTTCATCTGCAATCAGAAGGCCCATTTCGATTCCGATCTTTATTGATTCCTGCGCTTGCTGCCGAACCCGATCACCAGATAACCAGTTCATTCGACCCATAACGCCACCACCAAAACTGTCCCATCCCATGCTGATTTGCTGATTTTCGCTGACTCTCGGAGCACCACTGTCATTAAGATCGGAAATCATTAAAATTACGTGATTTATCGGTAATTATCTTCGATTAAAATCGGCGTGAGTGCGGAATTTTCAACACACACCGAGGAAAGTTCCAACCCACGAAACTCGATTAATCAATTGATAAATGCTGTTGGACCATTTCTCCCCGCTGGCCGCTGATTCCTGGCACCTAACGAATTTTCGCCATGTGGTCGCATAAAGATCGCAATCGAAAAAAAATCCAGTCCTTCTCAGCATAAGGAACCCCTAAACTGCGCTGAAATTTTTGGCGAAAAAACAACAGTTAGCAGCACCCAACAACACACATGCTCACAGTCAGTCAGTCTCCGAAATTGGGGTTAAATAAAAGGAGTAGTAAATAATTTTAAATGTGCTAGTAAATTAGCTTTTATGGGCCCGTTCTTGCGCGTTTCGTGGTGAGTAGGTCTGTTTTAATGGGAAGTCACCTCTTCGACTTGTCCGTTTTTATGCGTGTGACATCTCCGCTTTCGTCGCCGCGAAAATCGCGAGCAACCGCGGGTTCAGCTGAGCAGGTATGAAGGTAGTAAGTGAAACATTCTCGTTAAATTTCGGCAAATTGAAGATTAACTCTCCTGGGATGGAAGCGAGAGCGGGAGTAACAGTACCAGAAGTAGCTGACAGGTACATCACCTTACGGTGTGCGAATCGCTGTTAGTTCACTGCAGACTGCTTGATGGGTTTAATGGTGAGCGTTGTTGTCGGAAAGTGACATTTGCGATAAAAAAATCTGCTGGTCGGTTGATCGTAAAGAAGGCCGTTTGATGGGTGGGTGATTTGTTCTGTAGGAGAAGGACCATCATCCTGGGTATGATCTCAGAGAGAATTCGAAATTACCAGAATGAGATAAAGCATTCAAAAGAGGGTGGTTATTATTGTATCGTGTTAAGGGTCTTAACCTTTAAAAACATTGTCTAATTATTATGATATTTATTTACTTTTTATCTGCATCAAAATTCATGAAAAAGTCTTTGTTGCTGCTGCAGCGGTGCTGCTAAGCTTCGAATTAATGCTATTTTTGAATTTCGAATACATTGCCAATTCACGTAAACCTCAGCATGCTTCGCTTTTTAAGAATGAAAAAGTAGCTGCAGCATCAGTTTCAGTTGTGACACAAATAAGAAATTATGTTGCTGCACCGCCATTTCAGTCCCAAACTGATCGAGTTTCGGGAATTTATGATTCAATTTCGTTTTATGGAATTTATGATTACAATTTCGTGCTCCAGGTAGCGCCTTCGTCGATTGAAGCGATTTTTCTAAAGTTGTGCGGAGGATCCTGTATCTACCACAGCTACCGATAATCAGTAACCTTCTCTATGCAAATTTTCAATTTTCAGCGAACTTATATTGGAAACACTAATCTGGATGATTGATTGTTTATTTTGATTGACACATTTTAATCGTTGCCATGCAAACGCGGTTCGCGATAAAACTGTTTGTTTCAAGCTGAACAATGCATTAGCTCCTAAGTAACATTGAGAGACTCTTTGCGTTCCTACGACTATGTAAGGCCTGCACTCGAAAAAAATGCACCAGACTAAAGTGTTCGCCAAACATTTATTTTAAGTCCGATTTTCTTGAAACTTTCAGGGACTAAATTAATACATATGGATTATGTTTTGGCATAGTAACTTAATTCAATTTCCTTTCCATCGCTGAAAGCCCACACCTTTCCCTTAAGACCCCTCAATACATTTTGTGCTATGGTAGAGCTGACCTTTTTGGTCAAATTCATCCATTCTTTCTTCAACTCCAGCTCGTTCATAAACACCTTGGATGGTTTTCAAAGTTTGGCCTTCATTATGGCCTAAAATATTTTCACCGGACGAATCTCTGATGAATTTGGGGGGTTGGCGATTTTTGGTACAAAAGCAACGTTATTGTCTCTGAACCAATCCAACGTTGATCGTGCGTAATGGCATGATGCCAGGTTCAGCCAAAATAATGTCTCGCCTCCATGGGACCGAAGGAAGGGCAACAGACGCTTCTGGAGGCACTCGGTGCGGTAAATTTCGCTGTTGATGGTACCCGTTGTGACGTACGGTTTACTCAGTTTACCGCATTGGCATATGACCTACGAGAGCAAGTATTTTTTAGCGAATTTGTCCACTTTCTTCTTCCGTATGTCTTCCGGAACATTCAGACCTTGAATACACGGAGCGCAGCTCGTTTTATGGTTTGCTGAACAAACCAGGCGGAACACTTTGCCTCCAGAGCCGCGTCCCGAATCGAAAGGTTCGGATTGCACTTGAAATAATTCAACACCTTCCGGGCCTTCACAGAGTCAGCTGTCTTCGATTTTCTTCCACTTCCAGCCCGCCTCTCGGTCGTCTGGGACTCTTTAAAAGATTTTACCACCCGAGACACAGTTGTATGGGAGATTCTCAGTTGTCTTTCGATCCATCTCATGGTCGCAGTTGGATTTTCCATGACGACGCGCAACATTATCCGGCGATTTTCTTCTAGTTTCGATGACATCTCAATAACCACTGAACCGATTGATATGAAATTTTGCACATGTAAACAATTCACTTTACTAGTTATACTCAGATTTTCATCAATTTTAACTCACGGACAAATATGGTGCATTTTTAGTACAGGCCGATTACAGGCCTTAAAAACACGTTCAAGTATTTTCAACTCACAGTACGGTAATATAAAGTGTAATTAAGGATCCAATACGTCAAAAACTCTGCAAATCGTTGAATAGACACACTATTACCAAAATAGAATGTCGAAGAAGAGAATTGATTGATAAGTCTTTATTTTAAAGACTTTCAGCCGTTGCACAGTGGGAAAAATGGGACCCAAAATCACAACTAAATAAAGGCCGCTGGATAAGTGCCCTGTAAAACAGCTTATCTTATTTGAAAAACTGCAAGGAATCGAATGGTGATGGTTTCATCTTGGGCAGACTCCAGGAAGTGGCTCATTTTGCCCGATTTTCCCCTAATTTCAGAAGAAAAATTGAATAATCACACATTTATCATATTAGCTCTGATAATATTGCATCCATTTGTGCTGTACTATTGTGGAAATGTCTGGAGAATCCAATGGAGGTAATATTGTCTTGTAAAAACGTCAGGAACTGTCCATTTTGCCTGATATTCCCCACATGCTGAAAGTACTAGATATGCCATGTGGTTTTGGAAATTTGGGCGAATTGGAATCTATTAAAATGCAATACACTATTGTTGAGCTGCGAGATCTTGTGTAAACATCTGTTATTGACCATTTTGCCCGCTTTTCCCTACATACTGGAAGAATCAATAGATAAAATGCGATTTTTGAAAAACTGCTTATTAGAATCAAATCAAATGCACTACAATATTCTGAAAATGTCTGGAAAATCAAATGAAGTGGATGTCGACTTATGCAGACTTCGGTAGTGGCTCATTTTACCGATTTTCCTGTAAAAAAAAAATATAAGTGATGTAGTATTTTCAAAATGTGGGAACAATCGTGCAAAATGGACAGTTCTGACATTCTTACAAGACGATATTGCCTCTCGTTTATTCTCCAGATATTTATACAATACTAGATGTGTACAATGGGTTTCAATATTATCAAAGCTAATATGATAAATGCAAGGTATTCAATTTTGTCTTCAAAAATAAGATGGAAAATCGGGCAAAATGAGTTATTGTCCCGAGTTTACACAAGACGACATCCCTTCATTCGAATTTTCCAGACATTTTCATAATATTGCCGTGCATTTTGAAATCGGCTATTGTCAAAAACCGCATTATATATGTATTGATTCTTCCAATATGCAGGAAAAAGCGGGTAAAATGGACAATAACTGACGTCTTACACAAGTCGAAATCCCTCCATTCAATTCCCCAGACAGTTTCACAATAGTGCATTGCATTATTATACATTCTAATTCGCGTAAATTTCGAAAACCACATGACATATCTAGTATTTTCAATATATGAATTCCTCATCGGGCAAAATGGACAGTTCCTGAGGTTTTAATAAGACGATATTGCCTTCATTCGATTCTCCAGACATTTTCTCAATAGTAGATCCCAAATGGGTTCAATATTATTAGTAAAAATATGATAAATGTAGGATTATTCAATTATTTTTTTCAAAATTAAGGGAAAATCGGACAAAATGAGCCATTTCCTAAAGTCTGCATCAGTCGATATCCACTTCATTCGATTTTCCAGACATTTTCAAAATATTGCATTTGATTTGATTCTAAGCGCATAGCTTTTCCAAAAATCGCATTTTATCTATTGATTCTTCCAGTATGTAGGGAAAACCGGGTAAAATTGACAATAACTGATGTTTACACAAGACGATATATTCTTTATTCAGTTCCCCGGACAGTTCCACAATAGTGTATTGCATTTTTATAGATTCTAATTCGCCCAAATTTCCAAAACCACATGGCATATCTAGTATTAGGGGAAAATTGGGCAAAATGAGCCACTTCCCGGGGTCTGCCCAAGATTAAACTATCACCATTTGATTCTTCGCATTTTTTAACATAAGATAAGCTGTTTCACAGGGCACTTATCCAGCGGCCTTTAATTAGTTGTGATTTTGGTCCCATTTAATTAGTCCCATTTTTCCCACTGTGCGTTGGCTGGTTCGTCTCGTAGTAGACAAAGACAATCTCTCAATGTTACTTAGGACCAAATGTATTGTACAGCTTGGTTTTAGTAATTCAGTGATTTTATTTTCATCAGTAGTTGCCAGTAATGATTATCAGCCAGATGCTCATTTTTCTCTGAAACGGCAGTGTGACAAAAGTTAAAAACAGTTTGTCATAACCTAGGACAGGAACTGCCTGCTCAGAAAGAGATGCCGTCTTATACGTTTATCTTTGCTATGATACAGGGGTTCAGTGATATGATACGGGGGTCCAATGTTGCCATATATGTTAACACAGTAAAGTAATTGAAAAAAATTATCGATTTTTTTTATACTTGGTAATATTCAATAAAGTAAAACATTTGAAAAATTGCCAATAGTTTTTAATGGAGAGGTTAAGGCTCTAAGAATACATAACTGCCTTACAGGAAGAAAGAGATGGCATCAAAAATTCAAAAAATTATACACCTTACTTTGTGTGTCATCCAAGCTTATTTTTGGTCTCTATTTTTTCCAGAAAGTATCAGGAAGAAGACGCCGAAGCTCCAACAGTTTCTCATTTTATAGTATGAGCAAACTTGTGATTTTTCATAACTCACGGTAATATGGATGTACTTTAAGAAAATTTAAAAGATTTTGCATACCGAACACTGCATATACAAATAATTCACATTGTTATTCCTTCACTTCCGTTAATCGCTTGACCGGTCTTTTTGACAGGTAATTGGCGATTTTTTTGCACCAACAAGCGTAAACGATTCGTCAAGGATTGCAATGCTTTGTAATCCAGTAACGATGGCGTCGGAGTGGAATCAACAATCCTTTAGAAAACTAGTGATTTACGATTGGCTTATAACTTATTTATCTGGCAGATCCTTTCGATCCACAATAAGTTAACAATTGGTAACCCTAGAGCTGTCATGATGACTTCTAGAGCCTGTTCACGTTAAATTTCGAACACAAAGATAATGTCAGCTATGTCGGCAATATTTCGACAACCTGACGATTGTTCAAAAATGGCAAAATTTCAATCACAAGCTTATTTACCTAGTTTTCTTTACAATGAATCTATGCAACATCGCGTTAGACATTTCCGAAACACTTTTGCGCAAAAAGTGCAACTACAAGGCATGTCTTGACTGTCACTAATGCAGTGAGTGCCGTTCACTTTCTATTTTGTTACTCCACTTCTTGTATAGATTAGATATTCATTTCAAAACGTCAACCGGAAAACGTGAAGCATAATGCAAACAAGCTATCGTTGACGGAAATTGCTGCCAATTGCCAAGTCGAAGATGAAAGTATGTGTAATTACACTCAACATTATAACCAGACATTTCCAAACCAAACCCACTGAGGTGGCTAAATAAAAAAACCTATTCCCGAACCCGGCAGCTCTTGTTACACAGCTCGAAAAAGTAGTGTAAATTTCGGTTCATTGTGCACATAAATGGTGCGTCACAAAACTCGTACATATTAAATTATAAATTGTGTTAAGTTCTGGGAATTATTTCCAGACATTGTTAATAATGTTGTATGCAAGAGCTCGTCTTTGATAGAACTATGTAATGCAAGTTGCTGCTTCGTTTGAAATAAAGTACAATTTCACCTGCTCTGATAACAATGAAAATTTAGATATTTTTTTTGTGTACACACTTAGAAAAATTTACAGTATTCGGTAATTTTTTACCGAACTTTCAACAACAATTTTTACAGTATTCCGGTAAAAAAATTACCGGAACTTGTCAAATTTTACCGAAATCCGGTAAATCGGATTACCAAACTGTTCAGCTGTTGAAAGTTCGGTAAAAAATTACCGAATACTGTAAAATTTTCTAAGTGTATACACAAAAAATATCTAAATTTTCATTGTGATGTAAATATCAGAGCAGGTGAAATTGTATTTTATTCCAAACGAAGCAGCAACTTGCATTACATACTTCAATACATAGTATACAGCCATAATGTTCGTCCTCACATTCATTCATAAATACACACATGCATACATACAGCAAGGTAGTTGGTCAGATAGGACCTTAATCCTTGTATGGCATTCGACAGCGAGATCGACGAAGAGTAGCTCTCCTCCAGCAGTTGATCCTCGGCAACACTCATTACCATGTCCAGAAACCGGTGCTGGTGGTGCGCATCGCTCACGCATTTAGGAATTCCAGACTCGTCTGGCAGCGGATGGTTAGCTTTCGCTGATCGAACGCCCTCACCACGTCGCCCATCAGCTGCGACATGTCAAAATGTTAATCCAGGCACTTGTAAATCAATAGAACCTGGATGACAGCCATGGCCAGTACGCGCTCCCGCGTACTTACCGACGATGACTGCATATAATGCACTCACGAACAATCGTTTCGATGTGCTTTCGAACGAGTTCTGGATAAGATTCCGGAACAAATCGGAAATCTCTTCATTAGCTTTCGGGATTCGATTGGAAGCTACGATAGACCACTGCAGGAACGCAGGCGCTCCGTTAGATGAGTTTACTAGGATATTCAGGTATTATTCTGATTCGGCAAGCATTTGGACTTAACCCGAGATGGTCAGGATGCATTCCCTTGCCTTAACGACGAGCTGTGAATCGATGCACTCTTCTAGAAAAAAGAATAAAAACTCCGTTGCCATGCCTGGCTTCTCTAAGCAGAGATCGAAAGTCTCACTCAACTGGGTGAAAACCATGCTCCTCTCAAGCAGGTTGTCGATGAGTAGCGAACCGTCAACTTTTTTATCTCTCCTTTTTCGGCGATAATTCATTATCCTCTCTCTTGCGTATGCGAAAATATCTCTCTCCAAAATTCAACGAAAATATTTTCTCACGTCACATTTTTCACTGACAACATGTTCGTAAAACCTATATCGTATACGAGGAGCAAAAACCGAAAATAAGGCCAAACCGGTGCACACTGGTGCCGCCATGAACCATCATGATTGAATTATAATGACAGAATAAAACATAAAACATGAAGACTGGTGCATTTTCAGGTAGCAAAAAGTAATTAAAAATAATTATCGGCATCTAGGATTCACTGAAAAAGAAACGATTTATCAGCTACTCATGCTCTACGAAAATTATAAATCGCCGTTGCTCTTCTCGCGAAAACTGCTGTGTGCGTATATCGCTTCTCACATTCTCATATGTTTCTCCAAGCGGGTGAGAAAGAAGATTTTTCTTATCAAGTAGGCGAAAATTTCAGTCTCTGCTTTTAAGTCTTAAATGCGCAATGTTGCTTTAAAACAACATACCGGAAAACGCTTGAAAATAAATTAATTCTATTCTTTTTGGGGAAATACTCCAGTACAAATTGTTATATAGACTTCGATGAAGCAGTCGTGTGAATCCGGGAGCACTGTATCGAAGCATTTTGTCAGTTTAACAATAGTGAACGAGTTTAAACAGAATTTTATTTATTATGATAATCCTTAAGTATCGTGCGCATTTCAGGGTTAAGCAGATTGCACAAAGTTCCCATAATTCTGAAGGACTCATTACCGGTTTTCCCTGTAAAACTTAAACAAAAGTTCAAATATAGACATATACAAGATTTACCCATGGCAGTCTGTTTTATGAAAATGGATAAAACCTTCTCAATTTTAGATTAATCCGAATAAGCATGAAGCAAAAACTTGGTAAAGATTTGACGAATTTGATGATTAAAAATTTAAAATTGGAAAACGCGAATAGCCGGATTCCCACGGCAAATAATAAAATATCGCTCAGTCTTCGGGGCACCAATTTGAAAAAATTTCTCTGTGCGCGTCTCTTAATAGTATATAACATCGTTTTTCATTTTTACTAGCAATTCGAGATGCAATGTTTGTTTATGTTTATGCCTTTATCAGTCTTATTTTGATCGAGTTCAATAAACCGAAGTTAAGATTTTCTTTCGTTTTTTTTAACAAAAAACAAACTGGCATTGCAGTTGATGAAAGTCTATACCCGACAGTGAGCTTTTTGTTAAAAAAAAAAGAAAATCTTAACTCCGGTGTATTCATCTCGATCAAAATAAGGCTCAAGGTTGGAAAATGGAACCCAGCTAAAACAGTTACATAACAATACCATAGTTGTAATGTAAGTAATGAATTTAAGGCGCCTTTCTCAAATGAATCATCTATTGTAAGGCTTAACTGAACTACATATTTTGTTATTTGTTATATCATATTACTGGAAGGAACTTTTCTTATTCCCGTAGATTTAGCGTAAGTGTCTCTTCTTATGCCCAGCCCATTTTGGCCGTTTATACAGCAGTATGTTTAATTTAGAACGGTAGCTAACGAAGCATGATCTTTCTGTTAAGTGGAATCGCATGCAGAGTAAGGCCCAACTCAGGATGGTGACTTCATACATACATACAAACATACAGGGTGCGGCAGAAAATAATGTGAAAATTGGTTCTATTTCTTTCAAATCTCATCTTCAACTAATTCAAGCAATAATATCAACATTTTCGAGTGCAGCTATCTTTATAAAGTCCTTTTAAACAAATTGATTCAATGTGTCCTCCATTTTTATTAATAACATCCTCTAGCCGACGCCGGAAGCCAGAGCATGCCTTTCGGACGTAGTCCTCCGATTTTGACTGCCATGTGCGTGTTATGGTTGACTTCAGGGTTTTCACACTAGGATGTGATGTTTTGCAGGTTCGTGCTTCAACATATAATTACATGACAGACTAGGACAGACACCACCCGCAGAACCAACAGATCAGCAGATATCATACCACGCCACTCGAGCTAAAGTCCAACTCCACCAGAGAGCCCAGCGGAACGTCCCGTCAGCGGATTTAGATTACAGAATAGCCTGATCGGACGGTCGATCGAGCTCTTTCAGTATCCAGAAGTGAAACAGGTTAAGTTGAGGTTTAATTAGTAGTGAATTAGTGTAAGGATTTGGAAAACAAATGTTTTTTTATGAATCACTGAGTAGATTCTCATTATTATATGCCCAAATCGAATAATCCAACGGATTAAGATCTGGACTGCTAGGGGGCCACAAATCCTTCGGCCAAAACTTCATATTATCGTTCAACCATTGTTGGGTTCGATTGGACGTGTGACACGGCGCTCCATTCTGCTGTAGGACAACGTTTTGGTCCTCGGAGAAGTTGGCCTTCACCCAGAGAAACACTTGTAAATACCGATATACACTTCGGTATTGATTTTAACTCAGCATCAATGAAAACAGGTGGCATTTTCAAACCGTTGAACGCCATCGAGCCAAACATCATGACACCAGCCGGATGTTTGGTTTGAAATTTGAACTTCACTTTTTTCGGAACGTTTTCCATGTTCTGCGGTGAAATGAACCGCTCCGTGCGGCTGTTGGCCACATCGATGGATGCTGAAAAGCTTTTCGTCGGAGAACAGGATTATCATTTTTCCCTTCTTCAACAAGGAAAGCAATATCTTGGAACGAGTCACTCTAGTTCCTTGACCCGGTCCATAATCAAGTGGCGTTTCACTCTGGCTCTGGAAGATGTATGCAGGTCTTCTTCGATGATTCTCCGCATGGATTTCTTCGAAATATTGGCTTCCTTTGCATGTTTTTTTATGGAACGCACCGGGTTGCGAGCAATTTTTGCACGGACCGATTTGATCACGTACGGCGTGCGTGCAAAGCGCGGACGTCCGCTTCCCAGCTTCCGCTGTTTAGGACCATCCTGCAGGGACTTTTTTATGCAGTAATCTGTTGCCAAATGACACCCTACCACCTTGGCAATCTCTTTCGGCTTCTTCTGGGCGAGGAACAAACTGGTGATCACTTCTTTCACGAACATTTTGACGAATTTGCAATAAAACAAATTGAATGTTTGGATGCAGCACTTGGAAGTAAACATAAACAAGTACACTTTCGACAGAAATTAGTCACTAGCTACGCGAATTAACCCAATACTAAAGTTTGAACATTTTCGCATTATTTTCTGCCACACCCTGTATATCAATACCTACTTACTTATTCATAAACTTACTTGTTTTCTGTCCAGGAAGATCCTTATAATCACCCCTAGCTCCATCTATACTGTCTGTGTTCTTCCCTAAACAGCAATAGACTTAACATTTTCCACAGGTGTTTTTTTTTTTTTGGTTTACACCAGCATCTTTGCAATCGGTTGAGATTCCGCACGACATTACGGAGAAATCAAATAATCGGCAGTGTAATCTCAACCCTCGAAAAAAGTGACCCCTCCATAAGCCAACATTAGATACCTGATGCCATTAAAGTGAAACCATCCCACCCGTGCTCGTCTTCAAACACAGTGGTCCATTAAACCGTCGCATCTTCTTCCAAGAATGTCGCGCCCATTATAGTACATCCTATACCCAGGTTTCGCGATACCATTTCGACGCAAACTTCCCGCACTCTGCCCGTTATCTCTTGCAATTTTAAAACAATAAAAATTAGCGTTATCTCACTCTCTCGGTGCTTATTTTGCATGGTTAAAATGTGACGCCTCAGTACAGGATTGAATGGTCCTTAAAAGCTGCCCCCCTCCATTCTTCCACCACAACTACTCTCCTAGCTAGGGTCACCTGAAGACCAACCGGCCGGACGAGGGACCCAATCAGCAGAACATGACCAGCGCTTTGCTACTCAGGCTGTTTGAGACCCAGGGGAGGGTAGCAAATAAAAATTAAAATGAAATAAAGGTAATTAAGGTCCACGAGAAAAAGCAAGCTGAAAAACGACCATAAAAATAATCTGTAAAGAGCGTTTATATTTAACTACGCGTCAGCATCACCTCTAATTAATATAATTTCGCCTGGCAAGGGCTTTTGGGAAGGTTTTAGTTTTTTTTATGATCCTTTACGCCACAAGGAATTGAACCCATTTCGGACAGGAAGGGACATCCCTTAATGGCGTTTAAAGAATCACTTTGCTTTATTTTCGAAGGAAACGACTGAACTTTGAACTGGAGATTAGTCGCCCAAGGTCCCACCACCGTCGAAGTAGGAAAGCAGAAATCGTTACATTTCTCCTTGGTCGATGACGTCGTAGCTCGTCGTCGCCGCATTCCACCTCCCAACAACTGGACGTTAATGACGAAAACAAGCACCTTTGTCAAAACAATCAGCGCGCACAGCCGAGCATTAAGTGTGTGCAAAATAGTTTTTAATTTGACTGCGTACTTGCTGCTTGCTGACCATTAAAGGCCATGCAATTACCCACCCTGTCACAATCCGCAACGACGACGACGGTGGCGGCGGCAAATCGTCTCTTCCAATTTCTTTTCGTACGCCTGCGAGTTCTCCTCGGTCCGCTGCAGAGTCGGTAGCTGGTCGCACTACATATTATAATTATGTCCCGATCCAGTTAATGTAATTTGCACTTTTTATATCTGTTGTTATTGGCCCGTATGCCGTCTGGTCGGGGTGTCTTATGTATTAGCTAACTTGTGTGCCGGCCTCTGCTCTCGGCTCTGCTCATATCAGCTTCATTAAAGCCACGGGAGTGCTTGTTACTTATTAGTCTGTAATTTTTCTACCGATTTGGACCGTGGTGGAGTTTTTATGGGATGTTCTATTAAGAAGTGTGGATTTGTTCAACTGCATGGTCAGTCATTGGTTTCACGAGCGCGAGAAGACAACTTGTGGACAGGGGGTGGCATACGTAAGTTGGAGTTTAATTTCATGGATGCTGAACGTGCTGTGAGCTATTATGATCAACAAGTTTCATTGTAAGATTCAATAATTTCACTACAACTGCATTGGAAACAAAGCTAAGAATTAATTAGTTGAATAATTTCAAATGGCACTAACAACATTATATGGATCAATGTTTCGATATCAATAGATGATTTTACATTTCGCCGGTTCCCAAAATCTAATGTTGAAACGACCAATCCTATTTGGATTGATTTATAAATCAGAAATCAAGAGGGAAAATGCAAATGAAAAAGCTCAAACTATATGCAATAAAAACATGATCCACGTAGTTGCTCATTTTAGAATGTTTGAAGAGTACCGCTCATTCTTTCACATACAATACATGTAAACATTAACGATATAATTTGAGTAAGGGTACTGCAACATACATCCAGATAAGGAAATGTTAAATTTAGTAATACTTGAAAATGGAATTTTTATAATATATTTATAACCAGATTGATCTCACCAAAGACCACCTCCAAAGCAACACTAGGTTGTTCATATGTAAAAAAAAAATTACGTTATTTCGTAATTAATTTAATGAACTCGCGTCAAAGTTGCAGTGCAACAATTACACACTTAGATTTTTTACAGAAATCTGTAAAATTTTACCGATTTCCAAACAGCCGAACATACAGGTAATCCAATATAACGGATTTCGGTCAAATTTTATAAATTTCGGTAACTTATTTACAGATAACTGTAAAATTTAACCGGAATTGGGTCGGATTTCCAAACGTTCAGCTGTTGAGAATTCGGTAAAATTTTACAGCTTCTGTTCAAAAATCTACGTGTTTAACGTTGCTAAACGGCCCGAAAAGCGGTCAAAAACTACCAATAACTACTTATTTCTAGAGGGAATCGATTATTTCCACTACGTTTTACACAGAGCACACATTTTAGGATTTCACTTTTTGATTAGGTTAAATAACGGGATATGGTTCGATTTTCATCGCGGAAACAACGCAGCAAAAGCAAAACACATCAGTCGTTCTCGCTAGAAGAAACATAATTCTCCAGTGTCCTAGTTGGTGTAAATGAGTCATAATGGCTACGCCGTCTCGGCTCTAAACTTTTGTTATAAAAAATTAAAAGTTAAATTTCTTGCCAGACGTTATATTTGTTAGGGAACTTCGATGCCTATCCTCTGTGGTTCAAAATGCGAATTTAGCTGGAAAGATACATTTTCAGCATAAGTTTGAAGTTTGTGAGCAGAATTGTTTTCTAAAAAGTTATTTTTAATAACAAGTTGTTTTTCTTTTGGTGGAAATGAGGGTGGTCCTTATTTTCAGTAAAATTGAAAATCTTACTTTTTTATAGGCAGAAATCAAGGGACACATCCTTCAAATAAGTTGTAGATGAAAACATTTTAAGCAACTTTGAATGATTTTTTGTCTGTAGCTTTTGAAATGACCGAATAAGAGCAATTTTTCTTACCTAACTTAGGGTGTCCCTATAAAAATAAGTAATTTTCCTATATCTTTTTCATTTCAACTTTTTCAGCAAAGGTTGTACAGGTATACCTCGATAGTTTACGTACATCAACTTTCATCTTCATATCGTAATTGCATAAAAACTACTGATTTTATCTGAAATCTAATACAACAAAAAGAAAGAGCAACCTTTTGTTTTTTTTTGGTTGTAAATATTTCAGATCAATTTGTAGTTTTTGTGAAATTGCGAATTGATAAGAGAGAGTTGATGTACGTTCTATTGAGGTATATCTGTATTGCCATTGATTCTAATATAATGAAAAATACAACTTTTGGGGTGCTCAAATCGTCGCTACACACAGACAAAAAGACCGTCATAACAAAACATATTCCAGGTAAATTCAAACATTAACTCAGTTTGAAAATCGTATTGTGTTTATTTTTAACATCTTAATGATGAAAAAATATTGGATCTTACTGTTTGCGTTCTAAAATTATTTTATTCATTCTATGAATCTTGGTTATCTTAATTCAGAATTTGGATTGAATGCTAACAGGTTCAAATTTCAAGAAGTTTGCTCAAAGATTCACTACTGGAATCGAGCGAATAACCTACCAATAAATTGACTCATGCTGCGAGCGTCGAAACTTTGCCTCGGTCTCGCGTTCTGGAGAGGGAAGTACACGCTCAAATACACCTACGCGATCGAATATATTGTTGAAATTCACATGCCTTGAACTTGATTCGAAAACTGTTATTTTCGTTCCTATAATGCTTTCTATTTACTCTAAAAAAATATTAAGATAATTAAATAATTTAAAAATTATATTTTTTTAAATTAATTTCTAATTTTAATGGACGGAATTTGTTTCCGTGTATCGTATGTCAATCAAAAGTTATTATGACTTTTACAAAACAAAATAGACCTTTTTCAAATGTTGATCTCACTGGTTGGGGCAAACAGAAAAATTATTTCTCAACAGCATTTGAAAGTATTTTGATTATTGGATATTATGTGAGATAACTGGAGAAAGGATATATTTTTTAAATTGAGTAAAACACATTTGAAATTGTAAATACGGTAAAAGATATCGACAAGATTTTAAAATCAAAAGTTTCAGCTTTTTGAGTTCGAAAAACCACCTGAAGACAAATTTGTTTAGTTTAGCCACCCTTCTCCACATCGGTCGTTGCTATATCGGAGATCAATTGGAGTTACCCTAGTTCCGTACCAGTAGAAGGTAGAAGTAAACATTTTGACAACATTGGTTCTTTGGTTCTTGCTACTTGAGAATAAACTCCTTTTTTACATCTGAAGTGCATTAAAAGTGTCCGGGTTGAGTTGTAGATGAAGTGGAAATTTTTCGTCTTATATTTTTTTAAATTCTAACAAATTATACAATTATTGAATTTATCAATTGGAATGCATAATTTTATAAAAATTTTGCATTGCACTGCATACATTTGAATTATGCATTCGAATGCATATATTTATAAAAAATATGCATTGTAATGCATGTATTTAAAACATGCATTGGAATGCATATATTTAAAATATGCATTGAATGCATAATATCTGATATAATCTTATTAATGTATGAACCTGATTTATTCATTCTAATGACTGGGTAGACGGGATATGGTTTAAGCATAGAATGTATGCTTTTTAGTATATTCGTTTTCTCCGTGTACCAACCGCTTCACGCGCTGCAATCGGGCTGCTAAATTTGAGCACCCGACTCTTCCCGAAAGCCTCGCTGCTAGTTTGGTAGCAGTTTATCAGCGACCGGTAAGGTGGTGAGTGATGATAGAGCGCTGCTAAACGGGCTGCTATATCCCATCGCTAATGATGCTCTAAGGAAAACTGTCCTGATGAAGATCTCTTCTTCTGACGTTATTGATGAGTAATTTTGCTGTTTGATCATAGTAGCTCAACCGTTTTCAGTCAGAAGTGCTGTTAACGTAAACTCATTCTCTAATGCTTGTTCAACTCATTCACTCATCATTTATTTGTACAGGCTCAATTGAATCAACTTTACAGAGCCAAGTTTTCATATTTATATACATCAGTTATCTTAAAACTACAGTTAGGAGGATAGAACCAATTACTTGCGGCATTCTCGATGTTGGGAATAGCAATTTAACGGATGTGAAGATGGGTTGGAATTTGGAGAATGAGTTACATAACACATTTATTTTAAACTCTAATCATAACTTATAACTATACTGCTTTTAGTTTCCTTTTGACTTGAACATTTTTAGGAAGAGAAAAAACTCTCACACATATAAAAAAAACTAATACTAAAAATACAGGTTAAACAAACAACAATCTAAGGCTAATGTTAGTCAAAAATACATAAATGAGCTTCATAAACTCATCTCAAACTGGTACAGCGGGTTGTCTAGCACTAGCTCGGAGGGAATCATAAACTCAGATCTGACTCCACGATGCTCAGCATGACCAAATAACATGTCAATAACATGATCTGTGCTAAGCCCAACTCGGTATAAATTAGTGTTCGAAGGACAGATCACACGAATGAAGTCTCGACCCACAACCATCCCCCCAAACCAAGGTTCCTTTGACACCTTTGGTATCGAATATTGCCATCACCTCAAATCTCCATAACTTCAAGTATACTACTAGCTTACAAGTGACTGTTGACGAAAAATGGGAGAGAAAAAATCATCAAATTGCCTGTTGTCGATCGTAAATATCGACTTCAATAACGTTTGCATTAAAAAATGAACGGATGGTGACTAGAAAAAGCTAAGACAGATATTTGCTATTGATAAATTTCCCATGGAAGGTAATTATTTAAGCTTACTTGCAAAAACATACTACGCTCTTGCGAGCGGCCGTCTGACAGTTAACCGGAACATTCGCAATGGTGGACGAAAACATGCGTGCGTTTGAGTTCTTTCTTTGTTTTATTCATTAATTCCTCATCAGTTTTCGCGACAAAATTGTTGGAGTAGATCTTACGCTTCAGGTTAGCCCAGAAATTCTCGATGGGACGCAGCTGGGGAATGTTGGGCGGGTTCGCCGACTTGGGTACCACGTCGATATTCAGCCGCTCCATCTCCTCCAACGATCGCTTCGAGTAGTGGGCCGACGGCAGATCCGGCAAGAACACCGCGTTTTCACCCTTATTGTATTTCCTGATTAACGACGCAACTTTCGGCAGGTATTTCGTACTATATTTCCCCGTTCACGGCCAGTCCGGAGCGAAAGAAGAGCGACTTTGACATCCCCTTCTCGCTGATTGTCAGCCACAGCAGCACCTTCTTGAGGAACAGGGTGTGTGAAATGAACTTCACATCGGAGCTCACTTTCTTCGTGGGGAGTAAAGACAGTGGGTACAACATAGTGTACGACAGGAAAAAAGGCTAGCAGGCGAAAGAGCGCATAATACGGCAAGGGTGGCAATATTAAACACTAACCCCCTCTTATAAGCTACTCCATGATGGAAAGTTGGGTTGAGGAAACTATAGAATTACACCATTCCTCATTAAATTAAGGCGTTCTTGTGCACCAGTTCAATCTTTTAAGAGTTAAAACTTATTGTTAACTTGTGTGTGAGAGGTATCCGTCCAACAAGGGGTTTAAAATACGGATTCATCAGGTATGCTTAGTCTAAGTTGTTTCTAATGGCTAAGTGATGAGATCAGCTCTTCTAATACCTCCTGCTACCCTCACAGGACCTTATATCCTATATTAAAAAATCGCCATCTTGTCTGGTACCTACGCACACGATACGGTGCAGCAACTAAAGAGTTTGCTGCATCTGATAGCCAAGGATAGTGTTGAACTCTGGCCCAATCGGCCATAATCGTTAAGGAGGTACTGTTGCTCGGTGAAAACATCAACTCACCAAGGAGCATTCCCCTCTTGGCATGGTCACTCTGGTATCATCCTAGACCGTGTCAATAGTTGTCAATGAGGGAAGACGCCGAAGATTGATTTAATCGTTCGACATCTGCGAACGTCAAACTCTGATAATCAGCCACCATTCTCCATCGTTTTCAAAAACCACCATCCAACGAGATCTTTTAGAGCAGCGGTACGTACCGAAGAAACCTCTACAGTAACCCACACTCACATTGTTAGCTCAAAAATACAAACCCAATCTACAGAACCAAAACAGTTAATTTCAGTTTGAAATAAACACCATAGTTTTCCCCTCTTGAACTGCATTTTTCAATACCGCCCCAAAACTTCTTAGTCAGGTGACTAATGATTGCACACCTTGTCCGCGAAGCCCCTTGGGATTACCGAGTAGTAAGCCGACCCTAACCCGTAACGCTGGTAGATCACCTTTTCATGGTGCGTTACGGGGTATCAGAATTAATTCAAACTAGGGAACATATTTGTTTTTGTAGTCAAAGGAACATATAATAGTCCTTATTACATATTATGTCTTGTGAAAAGCGATAATACTCAGATTCATCTACCGAGGATGAGCTTGGAGTAAGGAAAACATGGTTAGTCTTCATTTATGTGAATTCTCATTTTCTATTTGATGTTTTATAGTTTGAATTGGTTAGGACTAGGGTTCTGATGCATGATCAGTATCGGAGTCATTGTTTGTTTCAATCCGGTTTTGACTGATAAAGGGGCGCGCCTTTGAAGAGTGCTGTCACTCACAAAGAGTTTAAAAAGCGGAAACTTTCAATAAAACCTGATTCATTGCCAACACAACAAACAATGACAACTGTAACAACACGGCATCGGACTTTTTACGGTCAACCTCGGTGCATTGTTGATCCCACCACGGAGAAGGAGGTTTCCTGCGAAATTATGTTCCTGGAACTGGTCGAGTTTAAGCTTGAAGCGCTCTGTCTATGATCAGGTTGGCGAGGAAGTTATATACCTCCAACGGTGGAAGCTCTGCTACCGTCATTACGGTTTCATCTACTGCTGTCCTAAACTTTGTCCAATCGATGTAACGGGTAAGATCATACGCGACGTTGATGGATTCCGACGGATTGAACTCGGTGGCAAACGAAATTTGTATGGGCAAGTGAGCACTACCGTGGGGATCCTGAATCACATTCCATGTGCAATCCAACTAACAAATTGTGAGGTCTAATCTACTGCCAAGTGACGATGGGCCAGACAAACGTGTTACTTTTCGATTGTTAAGAACTGTTATATGAAAGTTGTCACAGAGGTTGTCATCGTCAAGTTCTCCCCAGCTTGTACTATGAGAGTTAACATCACCCATAATCAACCGCGGCGCAGGAAGAACCGAACAAATATCTGAAAGTCATTTTGGTTAGTTGAGGCTCTTGGGGAATATGCACAAAACAATGCAAAAGCTTCTATTTTCAATAACAGCCTGACATTCGACAACTTCAATACCTGGAATTAAAGGAAAATTCACTCTGTAGAAGGAGTAGCACTTTTGATCCCCAAAAGTAGGCAGCATAATTAATCATCAATTAAAAGAGATTTGAGCAATAAAAAAATGAAAAAAAGTGCCACTAAATTATTAAGGCCTGTGCCAACAAATAATGTGTGATCAGCATTAAAGAATTAGGAATGAGCAATAAAAGATGAGAAAAGATCTTCGGATAATCTAAATGTGACCGGTAAATCTATCAAATAAAGCAACAGCTATTAGTATATATGCAATTAAATATGGCAGTATTTCCGCCAAATTATGTAATTTGAGCACTAAACTATTCGCATATGTCTTTCAATTTTATTGGATTTTCCCATAAAAACAGTAAAATGAGCAATGGATAAATAAATAACCATATAAATATCCATTGCTCATTTACTGTTTTGGGAAAATCAATAAACAATGAACAGCATATGCAGTGGTTAGTGCTCAGAATTATAATTTGGCGAATACTGCCGTATCTAATTGCACATATACAATAGCTGTTGCTGCTGCAGTTACCGGTCTATGATATCGAGTCTTATTCTCATCTTTTGTTACTCATCCTAATTTTTGTGCTGATCACATCTGTTGGTACAGGCCTTAATGTTTAGTGGCACTTTTTCGTTTTTGGTGCTTTCTGAATTACTAAGTGCAGGTAAATATTTTAGTCCCAAAAGTACTCCTCCTCTACCTCTACGCGAATCCTCCCGATTAAGACAAATAGTATTGATATCATGAAACGGAAGATCGATTTCAGGCGAGTGTTTCAAAAAGAGCGAATGCATCATAACCGGTATTGTGAGCTAAATATTTGAATGATCCCATCATTTAGAAGCAAGACTTCGACAATTGCACTGCAGAAGAGTGATGAAATCTCCAACCTGATTTGGAAAATTATCCACCGAAGGAAATATTTAATGCAAGGAGGGGCAACTTTCAAGTTAGTTGCTTCAAAAACGTTTTCACTGTGGGAAGCATTGCAAGAACAATGCTTTTGAGAGAGTCAGAAATTTCAGAGGTGCCCGAAGATACCTTCGGCAATGTCATCAGATGAGAACAGCCCACTAGAGGAGGGGCCTTCTGTTCAAATTGGGCTTCAGGGTTTCGGGTGTCCCATGGAGAGATGGAAAGTTCTGGGCGTAGTTAGTACTACGAAAACCAGGTGGAGTTGAATTTTCCTTCTTTCCACCTTTCCTTGAAATGAGCAAGCTGATTTTGGGTTCCGGTTCAGCAACTTCCCGTGGGCGGACCCGTCTTCGCTTCTGTGAAGCACCTTCCGGAAAGCTGAATGATGATCCTTCTTCAGCTAAATCAAAGTCTGACTCGTCATCTGACAGAAGAGCAATGGGATTTGTATTGACGCTGGGTGATGGTGAAGCTTTTTATCACCATTTCGGCGAAAGAATTGCCTGGAACGCTGTTTTGGCAGGGCGTTCTAATTGTTCCCCAGCGTTGTTTGTACGCCGGGCACGCCGAAGAGCATGAGGAGGAGTCGTCCCATCTGCTGGCATTTTTGGCAGATCATGACCCGAGGTACGAACAACCGCACGGGTTAGTGAAGATTTTCCCAACTCGACGTATTGAGGAGAGACGACGTATTGAACCAGAGAAGGTCACACGAAACGAGTCTGACGGTGTAAGCTTCTTTTCACCCTTAGAGCATCGATACTGTGCCAAGCTTTTGCACATCCAGTATCTTCACTGGAGAAAGAAGAGGGTTCGTATATCGACCAACCCCTGCTTCAGCAGGATCTCGAGGTCAAACTCGTTTCGGTGACCACACCTTCGATTTCAATACCCCGAGCTGGGATATACACCCGATACTCGACTGTAAAGAGCTGAGAGACAGCATTCTCATTGGTTTGCTTGTGGATTGGACACAACGACCCGAAGATCTATTCGGTCTAACTTTAATTATCTCGGTCACGGCCGAGAATCGTTTCATCAGTTCATTACTGATCTGATAAACGTTCAGAGGTTTCGTTTTGGACTGAAAGTAAACAACCCATGGACCAGCTGAGTCATCTGGATAAGCACGTGATCGGGTAACTTTATGGGCTATCTTGGCATTTCGCACCTCAGATGATTCATCTTCCGACAAATCATCCATGGCTCGCTTGTGCGAGCTTATGACGCTCAACCACTACCGCAATTATCAAAAATAATTTTAAAAAAAACAAATTGAAGCTAAAAACACTCACTTACACACAATCACACATGAAAATATATTTAAAATCTATTGAGGAGAACGAGAGAAGAAACAAAAACTTATCTTATATGATTATAGAGATGCTTGTCGGTGGTAGTTAGGAGATGGGCGAATGCACGCTACACAAGATTGATCGCTGGTGAGCGTGTCACGCGGAGATGCGATCCGAAATGGCTGATCACTATTCTAATGCAATTATGTAATTACGTTGATGCACTGTTTAAACTAAACGTTGTCTTCTTCTAGCAAATAAAAACTCGATTACACCTTCGGTGAGACCACGTCGAGAAAAATATGAACTGAACTTAGCACTGCGAAAACCTTCCAAAGCAACGGAGAGCGAACGAAATGAACTTCACCGTTTGCTTGTTTCGCTGGACATACTGACTAAAACCCTTTGATCAGAAGAAAACTAATTAGATCTGAGTTGATTCCAATTGGACGTATTGACGTAACTTGCGACAACTGTCACACTTGCCGTTTCCGCTCCGTTTTCGTCCACATTACGTTTGGTCTTTTAGCGTTAATTGATCAATATCAGAGAAACGCCCATTCATCTATTTTTTAACTAATCAAACGATTTGAGTACATTTTTGATGATGCATCAGTTCAGCCAATCGACGATGGGTTCCGGAAATTGAGATTTTAGCGGATTTTTCAGAAAATCTGCATTACGAAGAATTTTGGAACAAGTGCTTATTCTTACGTCATTGAAGATCGCAGCAATCGCTTGACGTGTTTTGTTTTTGCTACGTCGTCCTCGCGAAAAAAAAAATCAAACAATAATTCGTAATTTTGTCTTAAACTACCGTGAAATTATAAAATCTCCGCGTGCTTTGGGAAAAACTTAGTGAATACAATCGGTTCCCTCCCGAAATGGGTGAGTGTTGGTAGTATTTTCCTGTTCTTTTTTGCTTTTTTGTGCTTTGCCCCTACCACCGGAGAAGAGTTACATCAGCTTAGTTTTGTTTTATTGTGACATCCAGTCGTAAATTATGTAAGTTAGAGTGTTTTTCGCATTGTCGCGAGTACATCCATGATTATTAGCAGTTTTGAAGTTCGATATATAGTCATCTCAAAGCGGAGATTCTTTTCTTTTCTTTTCTTTTCTCCTTCTTTTTCGTCCAAAGTCATTTTTGAGAAAAAGCTACACGATTACAACTTGGTCTTGAAGTAAGTGAAGAAGTTTTTGGACATGACTTAGTTTCTTTTTCCAGTTTTTATGTTATACTCAGATAGTGCAGAAGAAATAGCTAAATTAAGTTGGTCGCAAATATTCTTATATTTTTTCCAAATTAATTTGATTATTTAGTTTTCTGTACATTTTGTTAGCCTTTTGTTTCCGGTTTTCAAATTAATTATTTGCTTGTTGAACCGAATTGGATTTTTAGAGCAATAATTTCGTCATCTCTTCATGAGTTGAACTTCCTCTTGAATTATTTCCATCAACAATTTATAAAAGACCTCTATTGCACATTCAAGATTTTCTTGATCCTTAAAAATGGATTGCTAATTCACACTATTCAGTTTGAACTTAATGATGTCATAATTAGCTTTCTTGTAATCAAATATTTCCTCGTAATCACAGTCGTTGGGGTTGTGGTTCTTACGCACAAACACAGAATACTCGATTACTATGTGAAAAGCTTCATTTTTCCATAAAAGAGAGAGAGATTCACTAATACAGAAATCTTCATGTGTGTTTGTTGATAAAAAATCTAAGTAACAATTTTGTAAATTTTTAACATGATTTATTTGGTTTAGTCCTAAAAATGCAATTTTCTCAAAAATAAATTGCATAGTTTCATTGTCCCCAGCGACTGGAAGTAGAATACTCTCATTTTCGAAATCGGGAATAAAATCTGCATTGCGTTGATTGGAAGTCACCATAGATATGAACTTTAAATTTCAGGGAAAGGATGATACGATTTCTTCTGCTGCTTGAAAGAAGATTTCATATGTTGACTTGCAAGCTTGATCTGGTGGAAAATAAACTGTGACAAAAATTTGAGTATCACCATCGATTAGTTTTTACCCATACATACGATAGGTTGTTTACCCATACATGCTCGAGTTCTTTAAATTTTGGCGAAACAAGAAGATCCGAATTCAATTTTGCAGAAATTGCAATAAGAACTCCACCACCTGACCTTCTTTGGGTTAAAACTAAATCACGATCATCTCTGAAAACATTTTAATTAAAGGGTGTCCACGATGAAATTGCCACACAATGAAATTGCTCTAACTTTTTAACCGTTGGGTAGAATTTAATGAAAATTTGGGTGGATTTAGTTCATAGTGCATTATTTACATCCTGCAAGTTTTAAAGTCCTGTGATCAAAACTCGCGGAAATGGAGTCGAAAGAACAGCTCGTGCGTGATAAAATCTTGCGCATTCATCACGAGAACAAGGATCTCTCGCATCGTTCCATCGCTAAAACGTTGGGAATCGCGAATTCCACGGTGTCGCGAGTGATTAAGCGGTTCGAGGAACGGTTGACCACCGATCGGAAGCCCAGAAGTGAAGGAAAAAGTATTCCGTACAACACCAAAAATCACAACCGCGTAGTTGGGGCCTTCAACCGAAATCCGAACGCCTCCGTTCGGGATGTGGCTAAGAAGCTGCACCTAAGCCGAAGTTTTGTCCAGAAGGCCAAAACTAAGGCTGGGCTTCGAACGTTCAAGGTACAAAAGGCCCCTAATCGCGACGAAAGCAGAACAAGTCCGCCAAAACCCGTGCCAGGAAGTTGTACCTCAACATGCTGACGAAAGTTGAATGCTGCATCATGGACGACGAAACATATGTGAAGGCCGACTTCAAACAGATCCCCGGCAACCTGTTTTTCACGGTCAAGGATAAGTTCAGCGTTCCGGAGCATGTCCGCACTCAGAAGATGTCCGAATTTGCGAAGAAATTCCTGGTTTGGCAAGCCATCTGCACGTGCGGGAAGCGGAGTGCACCTTTCGTGACCCAGGACACGATGAACGGACAGGTGTACATAAAAGAGTGCCTCCAGAAGCGGCTGCTTCCTCTCCTGAAGGCCCACAACGTCCCAACAATCTTCTGGCCGGATTTGGCCTCATGCCACTACTCCAAGGACGTGCTGAAGTGGTATGCGGACAATAAGGTCAATTTCGTGCAGAAAATGTTCAACCCTCCCAACACTCCGGAGCTCCGCCCCATCGAGAAGTACTGGGCGATTATCAAGCAGCACCTTCTTAAACGACCTAAGGTAGTGAAGACAGTCGAGGAACTGAAGAAAGTATGGGTTAACATGCAAAAAACGGTTGATTCACAGGTTGTGCAGAATCTTATGGCCGGGGTTAAGGCCAAGGTGCGGGCATTTGCGTATGGACTGTAAATAAAATACGAGTAAAATGGTAAAATGAAGTTTAATAGTATTTCTCAATCCCTGAAAATTTGATGGCAATCGGATGAAAACTCGAATTTTGCGAATCAATTTTGTGTGTGGCAATTCATCGTGGACACCCTTTACTAGCAAAAATTTCTTCACTTTTCACACTTGCATTCCAAGTTGTTTCAGTACCTAAAATTAAAACGTAAAAGTACCTAAAATTAAACAACGCGCATGTGTGCGTGAGTGGTTTGGTATATAATTTCAGGAAGCACTCACCACGTGGTGTACAGAGTTTTGTTAAGCAGGTTGCATATTTAAGGGCGGTTTAGCAACGTTTATTTTTGCGCCTCTTGTGTCTCGAATAATAACGTGTATAATTTTAACTGTTAAGGATGAACAAGGTAGTGTCATTAAGAAAGCGGCCATGGGTGAGATCTATCTGATTATAACTATATTATAATATTTCTAAATACATAACACTAAATACATGCCTGGTTTGGAAATTTTACATTTCCAAATCTGGAAGGGCGTTGCAGTGCCTTTATCCAAATGATATCGGTAATGTTTAAATGCCGAGCCTTCTTATATGTGAAAGTAACCTCGGAATAGACGTGACTCTCCAGACATTCTGAAATGGGTTTCTGGATCTGTAATAATGTGCTGTTTTCAATGATCACTTGTGGGATTGTTGTAAACAGATTTCTTCCATAATACCATTGCCGGCCAATGAGTGTTAGATTGCAGACACACAAATAAATAAATAAATGAAATAAATAACTAAATAATACACAAGATTTAATCATAAAATGCAGTTGAGTACTATCAGAAACAATAACAAATTCAAAAAAATCATTTTACAACCGTTTCCTAATACGTTTGCACAGTGCACTAGTTATGACGGAAACACAAATGATGCTTCGTCCGAAATTACTAAATTCAAAATATATAAACATGGTAGAAATGTCCACATAAATATTCATTATTAAAACAATCTCAGTTAGTGCCAAATAGCCCACAACCTAAACCACAGGCCCTTTCCACAGTTGCACAGTGGTCAAAAAGTCGATTTTGACGCTCTTAAATCATAGCTCCCTAAATAGTGGAGCTAGAGCGATGGCGTCTTTGGCAAAGTTGCTAGATATGACAAGCTTCATATTTTGGCGGTATGACTTTTGTGATCAATCCCCCTAAAAGTGAGATAAAAATTCAACTTTTTTAGGATTTTGAGATAGAGAAATGATGTCTTGAGCAAAATTGTAGAAAAAGTCAATACAAACAACTTTGCTGAAGACATGAAAATTGTATCTTTCACCCAATTGGAGATAGAAAGCGTTTTATAAGAACTAACCTCCAAAAACACATTTTTCACTGAAACATTTTGTTTTTAATTTTAAGGGCAATATAATGTTCCACAAAGTTATTTGCAATATCTAAATACAAAACTTTCTAGAATATACTATACCTGCATTATTTCAGTAGGATGAGTTATTGCACATTTTTCCGTTTTTTTCGTCGTATTTTCGAAGGCTGTACCACACTTAGGAGCAAGTAGGAGCAGATAAACTTGGCTGCATCTAATAGTACATTAAATGAGCTTTCAAGTGGTGTTTAGTTTGTCCGTCCACGACCGTCTGCTGGGAAGTTATGCTCAAAACAAATTTCAATGGTTTTACTATATTTCATTATTCAAACAGTATAAAATATTGCGTTGTCATGGTAACCACACCTTCAAACTCATTATTTTTAGCATAATTGTACATTTTGTTTGTGTCAATATTTTTATTCATTGTATGTTACTATAATTAACCCGATTTTTATTTCAATTATTATTAATTATTAATTAAACATTTGTTTTTGAAGCCGTTTTTAATTGCAACCGCGTCGTTTGTTAGCAGCTTTTTATCATCGCCAGACAATGGTTTCTCATGCTTTTTGGGCCATACCGCCAAAATATGAAGCTTGTCATATCTAGCAACTTTGCCAAAGACGCCATCGCTCTAGCTCCACTATTTAGGGAGCTATGATTTAAGAGCGTTAAAATCGACTTTTTGACCACTGTGAGTTGGGAAAAAAAACTCAGCTTGAGTTAAGACACTTTTGACCCTAGGATTTCACGCCTCAAATGACGTAACAAAACGGATTCAGCTGAGAAACCAGCATTGCTTTTTTTGTAGTACAATTCCAAAACAACAAAAATGTGTAAACTCCACAAAACACGTACTGAAACAAGCCCTGCAAGTGGCCAACGTCTTCCCCGCCCATCGCACTACCCGTCATTATCCTCTCAACTCCAATGTTGACCCGGACGCCCACTCCGGGCCACCGATAGATGATTGGTTTTCCATTTATTATTCCATCTCGCACTCGGTCACTACAAACTGCCCTCGACCACCCAATCGCACTCCAATTGGACGCAATAGAAGATAATGTAGGTACCTACACTGGCACTACACACGCAAACACATGGCCAAGGTCCGGGCTGGCATGCATAGTTTGCGCGGTGGACAATAAGCGACGAACCCCGTCCGTCTGCTCCGGCTCGCCCAACGAAACAAAGTTGAATCAAATCCGCAGGGAAAGCGTGTGGAATCGCTTCGGACAAATGTGTTTTAGGGGCCCGGGTGCCTTCATTGTTGGCTTTGATTAACTATTAAAATATTCGAAATAATAAATTATAATTGGACGCTAATGTACCGACGACGGCGTGTGCGCGAAGCCAGTGCGAACGAATCGCCGTCGTTGTTGTCGTTGCGGTGAGGCTAGAAGAAGTGCGTAGGTACCCTCCGTACAAGTTGTGGTTAGGTTTGCGGTGAAGCGAAGAGTGCTCCAGCGGGCAATAGTACAGACACGAAAAAAAGTAGACACACTTAAAGAGCGTGAAGTTGCTGTGGTCTGCCGGTGGAGCGATGTGGTGGCCGTTTATAATGAGAGGTGAGAGTGCGCGAAATAAATGCTTTTTTCGCGCTATTGTTAGTTACGTCTCCAGTTTGCACCATTTGTGATCGATTTATTTCGATTGATCTGGACCGCGTTAAATGTCCGAAAGGGGAGGGCTGTGGGTTGCTGAAATTTGGATTTCTGCCTTTGCTTTGACTTGGAGTTGAGGAATTGAATTCTTATTGGAAATTCTGACATTCACGAATGCCAAAAAAGAGACTAACTCTTTCCGGAATCTTCAGCCACGATGAGAAGGGCGATAGCACTTTTTCTCCGCCTGAATTTCAATTTGGTTCGCCAAGAAATAACATTGGAATTCGCTAATGCCACCACCAACACCACAGCAGTAACAGTAGCAACTTATTTGAACTTACCAATTGCGGAATGGTTGACCACTTTGGGAGCTGCCGTATTCACGGAGAAGGAATCATAGCACCGGCAACGACAACAGCAGCAACAAAAAGGCGACGCTCTTTATCTCTTTAAACTGCAATAAAATAGTTTTTTATTCATGAAATGACACACATGCGGTGCTGCTGGTGCGCCAAAACGAGCTCTTCGAGCAGGCTAGGTCGGGCTTAGAAGGAAAATGGCTTTTTATTGGGATACATTTCTGCGAAGATGTCGGATAGAATAGGCTGGCTGTGGCCAAAACGGAGCGACAAAAACTGTAGCAAATCTCTTCGCAGCAATAATATGATCGAGATGGGAAAAAGGTGTGGTGGGTCACTGCGTACGAGTGTTCGTAGTAAGCCTCAGCTAATTTGGATAAATGTGAATAATTGCGTTGGGAAGATAAGAAAGAGCTTGATATGGAGTGAGTGAAATAATACGTTTATTTTAAAAAAAAAAGCAAATAAATTAATGTAGCAGATGTTCCTTTTAAGACTTAATTAAGTTTACATTGATTGAATCACTATTGCATAAACAAATTGGCTCAACACTGTGAAACATTGTACTCTGAAAACTGCCCTATCCCAACGATAGCAGCTGTACAATCTATAGCCTCTATAATCGGCCACACCACGGTATGAATGCAAAATAGCCAGGTCCAAAATCACGATCCTGCAACGCATTTGGGCGTGAAACCCGATCCAGGTGACTTGTCGCAGCATGCGTCAACGAACCCCGATATCGATATTCCCCACACTCCCAACCGACCAACCAGCCAATTCTATCGATACCTACACTCGCTACTTTGTAGCATCGTCACAATATTTGCAATAATTTTCATTCATAAATTCACCAGCACCTTCGTTCCATCCTCACACCACAACTTTTCATCACCTAACATGCAGCGCAGAATTGCTGCGGCCGCAGTTGAATAAATCTACACCGCTGGACCGCGGGGCTGGGAGCCAGAAGGTGTGTGTGCCGTATATCCATCGTCGTTCATTATAAATTGTCCACCTTTTGCACTCGCTGAGCTGCGAGCTGAAAGAGTACCCCACCCAACCCATGCCGAACCGGCGAAAACTAATACCGCCTGAATCACGATCCGTTTCTCCGGATTTTGCTTTTCGCGCATTTCATCCTTTCGTGCCGTTTACGCCCTCTCTCTCTCTCTATACAGCGTTGCGATCAAGAGATGGGTCAAAAATTTAAATTAATAATAACAATAATAATAAAATGAATGACACTAGAAACTGCTGGGATGGAGGGTTGGCGGTTGGTCTCCCCCTTCCAACGACGCACCGAGATTTGATTTCCGAAACGATTCAAGTATCCCGGCACAGTCGTACGCTTACGAAAAGGTGTGAAGTGTATGTGTTGTACGGCGGAACAGGTTCAAATCGAAGAAAGTACTTGGTGTTATTGTTGGAGGAGATTTCATTTGTTCGATGATCTTGCGTCGTTCGGCCGATCCTAAGCCAGGCCAGGTGAAAAAAAAGAGGCAAAGTTGATACAGTACGTGCTTGTCCCCCGCGTCAACGTGGCGGCGGGAAGCGGATTGTTGCTTTGGACAAATTTGATTCCGGCAGATGGCCGAAGGGTTCGTGAATTTTAAGCGGAAAAATGTCCACGAAATTTTGTTAAGGGATTCTTGGAAGTTGGGGAATTTAAGCACTAAACCACTCAATTATATAATGAATCAACTAGGAAATTTCAAAGAGATCGCCCTAGGATTTCAAAGAATCGAAAAATCGTTCACACGGCAAACCGATTGAGTTCTGCAAAGAGATTATAAAATAATTCGTAAGATGATTCAAAGCAAGTTTACACAGCACTTCTAAAGTTCAAAGTAATCGTTCATGAAGGTTCTAATGAATTCTATCAAGAGTTTTGACAGGACAGGAAAGGCCAATTCATCTCTGAATCATTGCTTACCAAATCGTTGCAACAAATGTCATTCTAGCTCCAGGTTCTTGGACCGTGGGCTTCAATATTTTTGGATTGATAGCTTGGGTATGGGTTCCTAAGAGAAAACTAGCCAAAATCAATTTTATACCAACAAAATTATCAAACCTGTGAAGAACAAGCTTACTATATAGGACTCTGAGGTCTGTATCCGCATTAATACGAACACCATCTAATCGCTGTTACTTTTGACTTCTACATTTGAATACTGCGCGTAGGAGTGAAACATTTCGCTAGATAAAGCTGGAAGTCTTTGATGAAAAATACTTCGATTGGTGTTAACATTCCATGTTTAGCGTTCAAAATGATGACGCATTCAAAGTAAGAGCGCGAGCGGATTTCGCCAATCCTGACAATACACGAAATTTCTCAAAAAAATGGATTTACCCAAATCTACTGTTCAAGGTGTTCTCAAATCATTTCCGAACCATTTGACGGACATGAGGGAACCGAGACGTTATCAAAACAATGATCGCACTGATCCAGTCATGGACCGAAAGGCAAACAAGATATTGAAGGAAATTTTGAGATCTCTCCGTTCAAACGATGGCTTGAAAAATGTAAAGTGGTTTTGTCCAAAACTCAAAACAGCGATAGAAGAGAAGTCGTTTAAAGTAAAAATAGCTCCAAATCTCAACGACAAACAGAACTTCACAACACAATCACTTTTTACGGCGAATATTTCACGAAGTTTTCATGCGTTCACAGAAAAAAAATGAATTCGAACGAGTGCGTAAAATTTCCCCTCGTTTAATTCCAAGCCATTTAATTCCTGTATGAAGGGCCAAAAACGTATTGTGGGCCCGTAAGCAGATACACTTACGCGCAACCCAAAGCTACAGGGATCTAGAGAGAATCTCCTTCCAGAAACAAGTTCGCATAAACCACACCAAAACCGAACCTCGCCAATCAAAAGTCCTCACTGAATGGGGAGAAGAGCCCGTCCTTTATTCACGAAATGTTAACAACAGAAATTTGGCAGTCCCACTCTTCCTATCCAAATTGGCTTCAATCGGGTACTCTGATGGTCCGTCCCTTTATCCCAACATATAATGTTACATAAACATATGAAAAAGTCAGAGAAATTAATATGATTTTCTTTACCTTGATTTTGCAGTCATCTTACCTTGAAGCTTGCGTTAGCTTGTTTGGTTAAAAGTAAAATTGGTTAGGGTTCCTCGTTCCTCACTACTGCTTCAACCTTCCTTTTATGTAGGGTCCATATTATCGTCTCGGTGTTTTCCTTTGGAGAGCTGACATTGGTAGCGCATATCGAGACTCACATGTCACAAAGACACCGCTCACGGCCATGGGATAGGAAAGAGAAAGGAGAGAAGTATTAGCAACCGGTAACATGCTATGCGCATGTGAGATTTTCATGGTGATATTCTCACAACGGCCATTCAGAATGGTTCGACGGATGCATATAGAGATCATTCCCGATGAGTTTCCAATCGTTTACTCAGAAGACAGAAACATTTTACTACGTGCTAACATTTGGGAATTTCAGGACAATGATCCCCATCGCATCTTCCAAGTGGTCATTACAAGCTGTCCATTTGGTTCAGGCATTTTTGAACGCTTTATGTGACAGCCTATTCACACATGAAATCTGCCGCGACCAAGCTGGCAGAACGCGCCCATAACCCTTTCTGAACCGAAGGACAGGGAGTCACTAGCTACACGAATTAGCCCAAAACTCAAGTTTGAACATGTTCGCATTATTTTCTGCCGCACCCTGTAGAGGACATCAGCAAGAATGAGTCTGAACCATGTAATCTTCTGCCTTATCTTATGCACATATATGGAATGCTCGAGTTGGATTAAATTCATTGGATTCAAGCCAATTAAACCTGAATTTCATCTAAATGTGGTGTGTTGAAAGAGAGATCGTAAACAATGTTGAAATTTGTATAAAATATTGCAAACAATGTCATTGTTAACGCTTGCAAACAAACGAGGGAAACTTTCACGCGTTCGTTAAAATTCATTATTTTTTCAGTGTGAGGCAACAACGCCTCCTGATTAAATCGACAAAACACGGGGACAGCATCTACCAAAGCGTACGTCCCACTAGAGATATCGATAGATGAACCATACTTCTTTTACTTTCTTAGCATTTCAAGCTTATTGTTTTTGCAATATTTGCTTATTACTTGCTCTCAACTTGTTCTAGATGAACTTCTACTTCCACAATTGAGAGCTTTCGATGCCAGGTACCATTTTTACATTCGTATGATTGTGTAGCAAGTACAATCATACCCCATGCACAGGGAGTCGAGATATTTTCCTTAACGAAAAATTCCTAGACCGGGAATCAAACCAAGCCACCTCCAGCATGGTGTTGCTTTGTAGACACGCTTCTACCGACTGAGCATCATGCATGCGCCATCGGATACTCAGTCCATAGATCCGGATGTTTTTGGAAGTTGACTATCGATCAAAGTAAGCTTCTCGTCCGAAACTGTTTGCGAAGCGAATGTGTTTAATTTTCTGTGTCAGATATCCCCTTTCTTTCCCTTGAAGGAGATCGCAGCAAGCCGTGCTTTGAAAATGACGTGTTTGGCTTTTGCTTCATCGTTCTAGAGATAAAAACAAAACTATATATCGTTTTATAACCTAAATTAAAACACTGATAAAGTTTTTCTTTGTATTCTCCCATACGCGGAGTAACGATCTATGATAAATGTTGTTTGAGAAGAAAATTACTTCTCATCACCATGAGAATCTAGGAGTAGACATCAATTTTTTTGCTAGAACAAAGTTGTGAAAAGAAAGTATTGATAGTGGGAGTTATTCAAGTGCCGAACCTTGTAAATTCGAACAAATCAACTTTGGGGCGTTATTATAAAGTGTAGGGGATTATTCAGCTTTCAATTAATCAAGTATCACGTCGATACATTTTTACCTTTATTTGGACGGATTTGGACGAGACCACACCGATATTTTTTAAGATCACCAATTTTTACACATTGAGGATGTATGTTAGACCCAAGCATCATCTGATTGTTCTCTGTGTTATGACACTTGGCAATAACGAAGTAGCAATCTCTGGCGGTCAACCATGCGCATGCTTATGCTCAAAATCTTCTAAATTGATTCTCGTAGACTACCATGCAGTTATTAGAATGTAAATTTGAGCATAAGCTTATCTCAGAGTTGCCAACTGATCATTTGCTTGTTGGAAATGTTTCAAAATTCCCTACCAATTAACTAAAAATAAAATGTTAGGACAGTATCTGAATATTGATGCAAAACGGTAACTTTTTGCTTTTCACGATGGATAAAAAACGCTTCTACAAATTAAAACAAGCTGTAAGAGTAAGGAAGCACAAGATCGCCGAAGTTTTACGAAGCCTTGTGTGAATATCAGCAGCAGTATCGTAGCCGTCTGCGACTTATTTTCAAATCAAATGGTACATATTTGCAGGTCAATGATAACTAAATATTGAGTACTTTTTCAAACAGACATATCTGATTTTGTAAAATAAAGAGAAAAAGTAAGAATCAAACGTTAACTCTTGAAACCCTTAGCACTTTCAAGCAAACTCTTTGTTTACAAAATCAGACACCTCGGTTTGAAAAAGTATTCGAGAATTCTTGACTGTCACATTTCATTTCCTATTAAAATGAGAGTAGAAAATGGATTGGTTGAACTCAGTATGACGTTAAATCTTCTGTAACTTTCGAGCGGTATGAGTAAAAAGCCAGAAAATTTGAAAAAATCTTACTTTCAGAGCATTGTTTACATCTGCCAAGTTTTAAAGTCATAGTTTTTATCGCTTGAAAGCTTGGAATCGCGAACGCAACTGTGCATCGCGTGATAAAAACCTTCAAGTATCGTCTGAGTGCCCGAAGTAAGGAAGAAAGTGGTGACTAATGGGTTGAACAAACTAAAATGGCCCGGAAAGTGGTGCAACAGTTCAAAATCCGTCCAAACATGACAATCGAATGTAATTTTCGGTTTAAGACCTAGGTTAGGTCTAACTCAGACTCGCAATCACCGTACGAAAACGGATCCAAAGTCAGTATGAACATTAATATAAACAAACATGAACATTATATTTTAACAGTTCATTTTTGTGTGAATTGGTGAATCCAGGTTGAACCTCGAAAAAAAGATAAGAGCAAACCTCATCGATGTTGGATCGGATCCAAAGCAGATTCAGATCCAACCCGATTGAATAAAAAACGTTTTGACAGCTGTTAGATCGGACCTAAGGCGAATACAGTTCCGCACTGGCAATAACCGAAAACGACATAATATGTAGCTAATAAGTTCAAAGGTGTCAATCGGGTTTATGCAGAAAATCATGAAGCTTGCTGGGTTGCATGCATGCACAGAGAAAAATAATTAATTTTAGCAAGCGCGTAAAATTTCCCTCGTTTAATTTCAAGCCAAAGAAGGCGTAGAACAACTAAATTGTTTGCAATGTTTCATGCGCCATACAACAATATGTGAAGTCTTTCATACAAAAAGCTAGATTCAGGCGTTACCTGGCTTACATTAACATAAAATATCCCATTATTTACTGCCAAACCTAGCATTCCCTTTATGTGCATAAGATAGCGCAGAAAGTTCCATGTTTCTTTTTATCTGTGTGTTCAAAACAAGGTGCAAAAAGCCACAAACCGGAATGAAAAGCAAAACATCACTGCAAAAATCCGCGCATGGAAACTTTCCACGATGTTGCTAAACTAACTAACGTCAAGGCTGACTTACGTCAACTTCCTGGGTAAGAATATTTCGTTGACAAGTTGTTTTTGACGCTTGTTTTATTTAATTTTCACTATTTATTGTGCTCGTTGTGAAATATTAAGGACTCTTCAAGCCTACAGGACAAATGGCTTGCCAGACCAAAACCTGTTTCCCAAATTTTCCGGTTTGGCTGTATCGCATATCATCTGTTCCCTGGTCAGCGTTGAAAAAATGCGACCCGGAAATGTTCGAAACGGTAAAATTAATTGATCCGGAGGATGTTCGAAAGATGAAATTATCTACATTTGCAAAGAAGTTCCTGATCTGGCAAGCGATTTGCGGATGTGGTGAAATAAGCACTCCCTTTCTCACTTCCGGAACAATCAACGGTGTGAATTACACGGAAGTGTACCTGAGGAAGCGTATCTAGCCATTCATTAGGAAGCACGAAGGATCAACTTCGTTTTGGCCTGATCTAGCATCCTATCAGTATCACAACGCTTGAAACGTGCTAGAGTGGTACCGAGCCAACGGAGTCAATTTCATGCCAAAATATATGAACCCACCAAATACACCGAAATTTCGCCCGATTGAATAATTCTGAGCAATTATGAAGACAGAGCTGGAGTTGGTAAAAATTTAGGTAAAAAACAAAAAAAAATACATTGGGCAAACGTTTTGAAATAAAACATGTACTATTCTGCGTTACCTAATGCACATAGAAAGAACACTTACTTTGGCAGAAATTAATGGGTATATCATGCACACTAGAGTCGGATAACGCCTGAATCTTGTCTGTTGTATGAAAAATTGCAAACATTGTTGTATGGCGCACGAAAGATTGCAAACAATGTCGTTGTTTGGCTTGGAATTAAACGAGGGGAAATATTACGCGTCTGTTAAAATTCAATATTTTTACCTGTGCACAAAGTTCTACGGATGGAGTTAAAAGAAGGTGTTAGCATTCAGGGTGGAAGATGGATTTGATTAATTTTGTAAATCATCATTCATTAGTAGTTTTTTATTCCCTGAAAAGAAAACAAAAATCCCATTATCAATTTAATGGTGAATAAAAATGGGTGCCAAACAAACAAATTGTTCAACAATTAACAATAGAGGCTCATAATTAGAAGTAAATCCTGTTCTATGGATTCAATTCATATAACAGGATTTATCTCTCCAAAAACAAAAACTGAGCTCAGATTAGTGAACAAGTACTTTTTTTTTGGCACTCAAGCTTTTTTTACTCCGGCGTATTTCTAGCTGCTTAATCAGTCTCGTCAAATCGTGCTTAAAGGTTGTAGGGAATCCAATTGCACCACTTAAAAATAGTTGTAACTTTTCACCCGTTCGGTTTTTTCTATTGAAATTTTGGGTGGAATTAGTTCAATGTGTATTTGTGTACACTGTGTAAGTTTCACTAGCAGATGTGTAATCGTTGCGAAGACGGAGTCGGAAGTACAGCAGCGACGCAAAGAAATGTTGCGCACGTACCTCGAAAATCCGGATCTTTCTCATCGTGTCATCAGCAGGAAGCTGGGAATGGTACATTCTACGGTGTCTCGTGTTTTTAATCGTACCACGAACATTTGATCATCCATCGGAAAAGAAAAAAGTGGCAAAAATGGATCTCCGTATAGTATTAAGGATCACAAGCGGGTAGTTCAAACTTTCAAGAGGGAATCCCAACAGTTCAGTTCGAGATGTGGCGAAGAAACTGAATCTAACCAAAACTTTCGTGCAAGATGCGAAAAAAACGTGAAGGACTACACACGTCCAAAGTCCAAAAGGCGCCTAACCGCATGGAAGCTCTACACCCAGATGTTGACGAGACCACATTGCCTCGATATGGATGATGAGACGTATGTAAAAGCAGACTTCCGGCAGCTTTCGAGGCTCCAGTTTTTCACTGCTCATCATAAATTCGATGCTCCTGAGGACGCCAGAAAACAGAAGATGCCAAAGTTTGCCGAAATATATGGTCGGCAAGCAATTTGCTCGTGTGGAAAGCGGAGTATCACATTCGTGATAACTGGAACGGTCAATGGGCAGGTGTATCTAAACAATGCCACTCCATACGTCTACTTCCTCTTCTCAGGTCACACAATTGTCCCACTATTTTCTGATGCCGGATTTAGCCTCGTGCCATTACTCGAAAGAGGTTTTGGAGTGGTACAAGGCTAAGTGAGGTCGCCGAAGTAACAATTTTGGTTTTATAAGGGTTCTGAAGAGCATGAATTAGACTTCAAAAATGCTATAAAACCATGATAAAACCAGCAATGTTCCTTGGGCAATTTCGTGTCGAAGCATCTCAACCCCCCAAACGCACCGGAACTGCGGCCAATTGAAAAGTACTGGGCCATAATAAAGCAGGCACTTCGGAAGCATCCTAAGGAAGGGAAATCGGAGGAAGATATGAAGAAAGAATTGATTGCCACGCAAAAAGTTGGTCTAAATGGTGTACAGGACCTTATGAGTAGTGTAAAGAAGAAGGTTCCTGCATTTGGATGTGGAATTGAAATTGAATAAAACAAAAAAGAGAAAACATTCATTACATGTTTTATTCTACTTTTAAATATCTGTGAATATTTGTGTATGTCGTAATTTGATTCTGTACACCCTTTAGTTCTTTGAAACATTACACTCAGCGAAAAACACTTTCGATATTCATAAGATTTCATTATGATTATTTGCTATACGAAATCAGTATGAATTTCATAAATTTATCATATGAAATATATTGATTTCGAAAAAATAAAAATATGGAGTAACCTGGATTCCAACCTTGAACGTTGAGGTTCTGGGTCCAGTGACTTGCCCACTAGTATATATCAACACTTGTAATCAGGAAAGCTTGAAGGCGCACAAGAACAACGTCATGTGAAACAAAATCCATTCATAAGTTCAACCTTATGAAATTCTTAAGATTATTTGACTAAGGAGTGTATCGAAAAGTAGTTATAAACATTCGATGCGTTATTACGCATAAACTACTGTATATATTTTTAGCGTGTAAGCGCCATTTGCTTTGTTTACATGTCAAAAATGATTATTCGGTTCATTCATTTCCGTTGATAAAGTTGTATTCAAAATGTCGCGAATTGAATTTGAGACTAAAAAGAAAATTCTGCACACTTGGTGCACCGAAAAGGGTGTTACTTACAACCAGATGGCGAAAAGAGTCAATGTTCACCCGGCAAGTGTAAAACGCATCATCGAAAAGTTTGGTAAGGAGTGCTCCCTCAAGGATTTACCAAGAAGTGGCCGGAAACCCGGCTCCAGCAACCCCGATTTGGACCAAAAAGTTGTGGATTATATTCAACGGAACAAATCTGCCTCTACTCGCGATCTAGCCAAGAAGTTCAGGACCAGCATCGGAATGATTCAACGAATCAAGCGCAGGAATGACTTGAAGACGTACAAAAAGCAGAAAGTGCCCAAACAAACTCGGAACAAAAGTCTCGTGCCAAACCAGGGCTCGAAAGCTGTACAGCTGCATTTTGGACAATGTCGACCAGTGCATTTTGATGGATGACGAAACATACGTTAAAGAAGATTCAAGAACGCTACCGGGGCCGCAGTTTTATACTAAATCTGTTGGGGAACGTGTGCCAACCGCAGATACGACTGTTGCGATGGAGAAATTCGGTCAGAAGGTGCTCATTTGGCAAGCTATTTGCACATGTGGCTTGCGTTCTTCAATTTTCTATACAAAAGGAACTATAAATGCTGAGATTTATCAAAAGGAATGTTTGAAGAACAGGTTGCTACCATTGTATAGAAAGCACCAGTCCCCTCCTCTCTTCTGGCCAGATTTGGCATCGGCACATTACGCCAAATCCACTCTACAGTGGCTGACGGAGAATAACATCAAGTTCGTAGAAAAGACATCAACCCACCAAACTGTCCCCAGTTGCGACCGATCGAACGCTATTGGGCAATAGTCAAGCGTATATTTAAGAAGGATGGTACAGTGTCCCAAAACATGACCGATTTTAAGAAAAATTGGGCAGCGGCATCCAGGAAGTGCACAAAGGTCACTGTGCAGAATTTGATGGCAGGTGTCAAATCAAAGGTACGGGCATTCTACAGAAATGAACATGATGACTAGTTTTTCCGTTTGGATCTTTTGTAAACATGTTAAGCTATAATATACTGAAATAGTATGTTAATTTTAACCATGTTTTCATGCCTATTTTATTATTTGGAAGTTTATAACTACTTTACGATACACTCCTTAAGTGTACCTCATTGTCAAAAGTTGAATTTTTGAATTTTGAAAATAATGGAAATTTATCTTAAAACGCCAAGTGCAATTCTGAGAGTGATTTAAAAAGTTTCTTAAATTTCAAACCTTGAAATTGTGGAATGTCAAAAAAAACCTTACAAAGACCACAAATCAATAAATGGCGATTGCCTCAAAATCAGCGTCAATTATTTTCGACGCATCAAAAATTCGGCAACTGAAATGTTAACCATTTCATATCAAAACAGAAAACAATTTCATCCTCAAAACAATCCCTTCCCAGAACCATTGCCATTTAGCTCGCTTCTCTAATGTTATCTTAACACGAATTTCACGCTTCACTTATTCGACATGAATTGACTTCGGACCCGCACTCCACACAAACTCAAGTGTCCTCTCGGAATCTCGGTGGTGGTGCTCTTCCAGTTGACCTGCTCGCCCGTTCCAACCAGTCAATTCGGTTCGAATCAAAACCATTTTCAGCCACCCAACCAACACCCAACATTTTGTGTATTTGATCCGGAATCGGCTTTTGAGCACCACCATTTCTTCAACTGACCCACTTCGAGCGCTCGCTGTTTGAAGTGCAATGAAAAATCTTCTACCTTCCTCATCACCGCCGGGTGACGGCGGCGACAAGGAAGGACCTTACACAATCAGAGCGATCAGCCCAATTTGTCACCGGAATCGCGAGCATCGATCATGGTCCGGATCCTTCGCGTCGGGATTGTTTCCCACATGGGGTCTCTCTCACCCCAAGCGGTGACGAATGGTGTAATGGGGGGGGGGAGGGGAACAGGCAGAACAAAACAGATGATTAAAAGGCGCACGCGTGTTGAAAAGACCCCAGGTCACTCTCCCGCTCTCCTTGATCGCTCTCTTTCTCAGTCTCAGTCACGGAGGTTTCCGAGGGAGAAAAATTGCACCTGTGAAGAAATCCCACAGATTCATGTGTTTTTCCTTCGCAAAGTGATAGCCAGTTTTGAGTGCGGAGTGCGAGAGGGACCCACACATGCAGAGAGCAGAAACTGTGTGGACAAGATAAAAACATAAACATAGCTAGGGGCCATTATTAGCGACGCAGCGGTGTGTAGTTTATATGCGATACTCCGATCGTACGCATCTCGCGCCGTCCGTCCGCTCGTTGGACCCCGAATTCGCGTGTGCCATCAACACACTTTTCTTCCGTTCGTTTCGGCGATCGTAAACACAATAGTAGCTGGATTGTATTTTTTTTTCTTAATGTAAGATAGAGATAGGTTATGTTTTTTTCTACCAGTAGTGAATAACAACCGGTCGTGACATTTCTCTGGAAGAACCTCGGTGCGTGCCATTCATGTTTTGGTGCATTTTTACGACCCCGGATCGATTTATCATTTCCGAGTCATGCCACGGAACCTGTGGCGAGCGGAGATGTAACGCAGGTATTTCTTGGTGAAGTTCGGTGCCATTCGCGTAAACTTGATTGACGATTATCCGGTGCTCCGGGACCACCGCCTGTTGACGTGATCGCGGGAACACGTGTACTCTAGCGGTAGTGGAGTGTTGTGTGTTGTGCTGCAAAGTGAACTCTCGAGATGAAGACCCATGAACTGGCCGCCGAGCTTGGTCCGGCGCAGATAAACGATCTACGACATCACTCGTTGAACGAGATACTCAAGAGTAACATGGAAATTATGAAACCACTAAATCATCATCACCATCATCATCACCATCACCACCATCCCGAAGCGCACCATTTTGGGAGCCATCAGGCTCACCAGCTAGGCGCTGGTGGACCAATGGACCTGAATTCGGTGGACCAGCTGATGGCTGGTAACGATAGCAACAACAATAGCACCACCACCAGCTCCAGAAATGACACCAACAATAACCACAGCCAAGGACCGATGGCAGGTCGATCCGGTCCCGGTGGTGGCAGTGGCAGCGGTAATTCAAATACCGACTGTGACGATGACCTGAGCAAAAATCAATTGATTTTGATTGATGATGAGCGAAGTTCTATACAGGACGATGACGATGTAAGTTTGATCTGCGCCCGTGATTTCCCCCTTTATTTCTTAATTTCGATAAAATGCTGCCTTTCGTTTCGGCTGCCGCCGTTGCGCTTTCTCGGGATGGATCGGGCGATTAAATCGCTCGGGTTCGAAATAGTTCGAATTTTCTAATCAGCGCCTGTTCACTTGCACACGGTTCGGTAGTAGTTATTCGGATGGATTTTTAATTTGCTGGCGAATGCGGCAAGTGAGCGATCGAATCGGCGCCGAATCTTGCAAGTAATCCGAGGTACGTCAATCATTCAAGATTACTGAATTAATTATTCTGCGCGACGACGGTGGGGAATCTGTTGGGAGAAGGGATGGGAGGGGGTGCGTGCAGAAGACTTTCGCTCGTTCAAAGCATCGATCGGTCTGGAGGGGTTCGAACTGGAGTGCGTAAACAGTAAGAGGTGGAGCATGGTAGCTGACAGCAGTAAATAGCCCTTCGATCAAGCTGGAATGAACTGTTGAATAGTTTGTGACAAGCGAAGGAAGGTGATGTGTTTGATCTAAATTTTCAGGTGGTTGAACTGTGGCGTGTAGTAGCGCTGTTGGGACATGGGAATCAATTGGGTGCTTTCTTGGCTTCATTATGCTCTTTAAGTAAGGATGGCAGTGGTTTTCGTCTGAACTACCGAACTACCGAAAGCCGAAAAAACAGTTTTTGATGTTTTATGTCAGGCAGATAATTTTCAGCAGAGTCCTTTGAATGGTCAATTTAAAAAAAATCTTTTATGAGTTTTTTGAGGACCTTCTCTACAGGTTTAAACTCGATCGGAACCATAATATGCTGAATTTATTTCTTCGATCCAAATCCAGTAAACGAATACCAGCTGAATTACAAAGAGAATTCAACTTACTGCGAATGTTGTTACATATACATACATACTTAGGTTTTAACCCATTTTAGATTATCACTTCATTAGTTTACGGCATACAACAGAAATTGTTAGGCTGGATACGTATAAGGGGCTGTTCATAAACTACGTAGACAATTAAGGGGGGGGGGGGGGTTTCGAAAAAGTCTACGTTTGTCTACGATGGGGGAGGGGGGGATATACCAAAAGTCTACGTAGACATATTTTTTCTCTCTACAAAACGGATATTCAAACCCTCCACGCAGAGAAAAATAGCGTCATAACAAACATATTCCAGGTAAATCCAAACATAAAATTAGTTTATTTTGGCTACAAACATAAACTTGCTTTCTTTCTAACATATTCTATGTTTAAAACCAACCCTAGTAGCACACTTGTTGCCATTCGGTTGAGATATCAGAAATATGACTTGCTAAGTCATAATCGAGTCACTTCAGCTAATAAAGGTCGTAGTGTGCTGCATGGGAAGTGACATCGATGTTTTAAATTAAAATCATATTATGTTTATTTTCAACATATTAATGATACAAATAAACGTAAAAATTCAAGGGAGTTGATTAAGATGTTAATCCTTCTTTCTGTTCAATTCTCGAACTTTCTGTGGTACACCCGCGATCAGGTTCCGGACGGTATCCTCGGAAACGCCTGCCGTGACGATTCTCCATCTTCTCTTGAAATCGTCGCTGCCATTTGCTTTCTTCTTAGTTTCGAAGAGTTTCCGCTTAACTAGTGCTCAGTACTTCTCTATTGGGTGAAGTTCTGGACAGTTTGGTGGATTGGCTGTTTTTGGCACGCATTAGACCTCTTGTAGAATTTGGACACCTTCTTTGTCCGGAAATACTTAGCAACGGCGTTTTTTTTTGTATTGAGGTATAAAAAGCCAGACCTTGAAGCTATTTAAAGTCTTCGAGTACGTATGTTTTGTCGTCCATTTTGATACAAGAAAATGTTTGCAAAAACTAGGTGTCAAGCACCTTAGTGTGACTTTTTGCAGTGAAATTTTGCATGT
This sequence comes from Aedes japonicus, assembly GCA_034211315.2. Classification (NCBI taxonomy): domain Eukaryota; kingdom Metazoa; phylum Arthropoda; class Insecta; order Diptera; family Culicidae; genus Aedes; species Aedes japonicus. Next base: position 50,346 of record JASCZW010004746.1, read on the forward strand.
CATCACAGTTAGGCACCTTTTTCACTATGTACGGCTTCATTTCTTGCCCCTGCTTACTTTTTGTACGTATGATTTTGACTTACCGCCACATTTCGCTCAGAAAGATTGTGATTTTTCTCAATAATGGCTATCCCCTTCTTGTCTTTTTATCGGGAGCATACTTTTCGATTTGTTTTACCTGCAACCTTCCGATCCACAGTCAAGTGCTTGCCAAATGACTTTTGAAAATTTTAGTTTCTTGGCAGAATCGCGTTTCGATAAATTCGTATTTCGCTGCTGTTCGTAAAAAATCCGTGTCCACTTGATTTGACGTCATTTTACTGAATGTAACAAGAATGTAAACATGTGTACCACGAAATGAAGTGGAGAGTTTCAGCTGTCACACGAGTGAAACGTTTCAGCGATCCATATAACAATTTAAAATCAACACAAACATTTAGTAGAAGGTTTTAGCGCATGTGGGACAGAGTAGAAAATACATTAAGAGGTCTGGGAAGACGTCAACTTGCTTTGGAAAACTTTCAAAGAAGATAAACTGAACTTGATATCTAAAGTAAAAACAAAAACCAACCGCATATGCTTTTATTGTGGACAAAAGTGAGCGCAGATCAACGCAAAAGCATCCACAACGCAGATATTTCGTCGGAGAAAATAAGGCCCTTCAAATTTCTGTAGCAACGCAAGCGAGAAATACTTTGCGAGGTCGACGAGAACGGAGCTACGGAAGTTCTACGGATAGAATCACGTTTTGTCAAAATCATTGGACTTGCCATCCAAGGCACAATTCCACCAGAACCCTAGTAGCTCACCACGATCAAAATTAGTTGCAGCAACTTGGTTATGACTAACAAAAGCACATTTATGTCTTCTCAACTTAATTGCAACATGTGTGCTACTAGAATTTCCGCTGATGAACTTTAATTATTGGTTCAAGCAGCCATGGTGTGGGCATCTTTAGCATTTGCATAATTGATTGTTGTTATTTTTTATTTATGAAAAATTTGTCTAAAACAAATTAAAAATGAATAACTGATTAACCTGATTGATTGAGTTCTATTTCATAAACCGTTCCTCAAACCGCCACAGCCAGATATTGTAGAACATTGGCTATAAATTTAAAAAAAAAAAATTGAAAGTGTCAAATTTCGGTCTACGTGGTTTATGAACAGTCCCTAAGTGGTGTTGCCTATTGATATCTCTCCCGTTTTTGGCCCTTCATACAATGCACAGTGGTCCAGAATGCGAATTTAGCTGGAAAGATACATTTTTCAGCCTAAGTTTGAGGATTTTAGGGCTCCTAAAATTAG